>ML243217.1:96135-186349 GCA_005239495.1 Nicotiana undulata
CGCTGCTTTCGGAGAGATCTCTAAAGATCGTAATTGGACCCATCAAATTAATACTAATAGTATTACGTTTAACTAGGGGGAAAAATCTCCCCATATTTTAATCTGGTTATACTTATATATGTATGGTCACCACTTTTTGTCTGCTCTGAATAAAGAAGGAAGCATGAAGTTGGCCTACTTGCAACTTGCAAGACTCGAAGAATAGTTATTAGTAACTCACCTAGATTCCCAAACACTTTTGTAGTAATAATTAATTACACTAGCTTAAACCTTCACAATTCGTTTCATTATATATATAATTACTGTATCCAATTCTCCACCTGCACCTATCTCTTTATCCTCCTGTCTCTTTTTTTATCTGTCTTTTCCTTTACCATTTTTCTCCTATTCCAAGCTACATTTCCCCATCTGGGTCTTGTTCATTCTTGCCACTACATTTACAAGGGACAATTGTTATTGTCGTCCCAAGATTCAACATAAGTGTCTGTTGTCATGTCTTATACTGGAAAAGGCTACTCTGATTCCAGCACTAGTGGTGCTGTTGAAGCTTCATCTCACTTGAAACTTTATCAAGCTTTCATTTTCTCAGTGCCTATTTTCTTTGCTTTTGTACTTTTGTTGTTTTTTTACATATTTTATCTTCGCCGTCGGAGGGTTGACTGGTCCTCTTTAAGGATGAGGAGTCCACAATTGCAGCACTCCACTGATGAATTGTCAAGGGTATGTTGAGGATTATGAAAAAGGTGTGGCTTTTTGTATAAATCTTGGAATATGTTGTTTTAATTGATGTTTGTGGTTGTTTTTGTTGTTGTTGTAACAGTGTGAATTGGGGTTGAAGAAGGAGGTGAGGGAGTTGTTACCAATTATTGTATTCACGGAGAGCTTCTCTGTCAAGGACACACAGTAAGTTGTTGCATGTTTCTGGACTATAATTATTTATGTTTCTTGGTAGGCTATGCCAATTAGAGACAAATTATTTAGTATTGGAATTAAATTGACCTAATTTGTCTCTTAAAATGCATTTATCATGAATAGTCTGTGATATGCTGGAACTTCATCTCAGATATTTGTTGATTCAACCTTTATGTTGCACTTGCTGCCGTGTTGTTTTTGCTCTCTTATACAAGTTATCCCCAAAACTTTAATTGCTATAGTGGTTGTTCTGATTAATTTTTCTGTGAAATCTGATGACATGTGAGTAATTTATTTTGGCATTTGAAAGAGTTTTAGTTTCCAATTTCTTCCCATACTTGTCAAAAGTTCTTTCGTAATATTTGTGGTAATTGTTTCCATGAATTACAATAATCTCTTTCTTTAGTTTAATATTGGAAATATTTGTTAAATCTCGATTTCTTAGTTGTATATCAGTTTCTTATGGAGTTCTCTCTTTTGCCATTACAGGTGTTCAGTGTGCTTAGGTGATTACCAAGCAGATGATAGACTTCAACAGATACCTGTGTGTGGGCATACATTTCACATGGATTGCATTGATCTCTGGTTAGCCACTCATAGCACATGCCCCCTCTGCCGCCAATCCCTCCTTACTCCAGCTAAAGCTTCCAGTGGAACACCTCATACTACAGCAGAAACCAGCGATACAACATCAGCTGAGGAAAGTGGTGATGAAACATCTCGGCGTAGTGGCTCCGAGTGCCCCAAAGTAGGCCAATTAAATGTGGAGCCCAGAACCACAGATGAAAGGGTAATTGAACCCTCTAATCAAGATGCAAGTGAGGGTGACAATGTTGACCATGAGAGGGACTCGAGGGATGATGGCATGTAGGAAGTTTGATGCTCGATTGTTAGGGAAAAATTTGCTATGTGCAGGATATCACTTTGTGTTTTAGGGAACAGTAGCAAGTGGGATGGTGCACGATAAGTGTGATACATATATAAGTCTAGTATTCTGAAGATCTAATCTGATAGAGATCAGATCTTGTTTTGTGCTCGTGAAGTTTCTACATTTCTCAGGGAGAAGGAGAGGCAAAACAGCTCGTTTTTCCGACACTTTTTCTCTCTGGGAAAGAAGAAGCTGAAGCAAAGTCATCTCTAGGTAGTGCATGTACAGATCATATATCTTGTTTTCATGCTCGTGAAGTTTCGACATTTCTCAGGGAAATGAGAGCTAAAACAGCGCTGAAGTTTCGGCCATCTCTGGGGAAGAAGAAGCTGAAGCAAAGTCATATGTAGTAAGCATTACAGATCATATCTTGGTTTTGTGCTCATGATGTTTCGACGTTTCTCAGGGAAATGACAGGCAAAACACCTCAGAAGTTTTGGCCATTTTACATCTCTCTGGGAAAAAAAGAAGCTGAAGCAAGCTTAGGGCATTCTTTGATGCACGTTTATTCGAATGTTAAAAGTTTCTGTGGAGTTGTACCATGTAATAATGTTGTGTTATGAAAAGTGAATTTGATGGACATTGAATTTTATGTCTTTCTCTTAGTCACAACAGCATTGTCAGTTTCTACTGATTGGTAATGTTGAGGAATTCTCACTGCATTGTATGAATCTTCACAATTTTCTATTCAGATGCCCTGGAAATGTCATGGTCACAGAGGAGAATTCACATCTAGAGTGATTTCCACACAACTCTCTGGCTACTTATTTTCTCTATACTAGTTTTAGCGTACATACGTTGCACGTGTATATCACGTCAAATTTTTTAGTTATATAGTATTTGTAAATATAAATATTTTATTGTATAAGATATGTTATGATGTCTCTCATCTAACATCTCTTTATAAACGGTGTTCTGTCGCTATGTTTTTGGTGTATGTTCCCTTTCATCGTTTGGTTGCTTTGCCATGATCAAAAAATTTATGGTTGACATTAATCTCTTGAAAGAGCAATATACAGTTGTCTGTGCGAAAAATCATGCAGTGACAAATAAAGTTCAACTTTGCAATTGTTTGACAATGTGATAAATCAATGCAAATATTGTTTTTGAACAAATTGATCTTTATAAATGAAAGTAGAGTTTTACGTTTCTTTATAATTACGAATAGTAGTGACACTTTCAGTCAGAATTTTGATATAGAGCTCTATGTTATATTTATGCAATAACAAATTCCAAGAGATAATTCTATGTTGGTTAAAATCATAAAATATAAAATTGTCTCATTATTAGAATTTGAATGAATTAGGATAAAGTTTAGACTTTTAACACCTGAATATATAACACTTCTACATCTGGATATTTAACACAAAATAATTAGGATATTTATACAAATAGGTCATACTAAGTACCTGTAGCTCTAGTTGCTACTGTGAAGGTTTCTTTTAGTTTTTCGAGCAAACAAATCTGTATCATACTATGGATTTAAAAGAAAAAGTATACGGAACGCGTATTAAAATGTTTACTAAAAATAAATTTAATAGCTTTAATATCAGATAGAGCATGATTAAATATTGGAATAATGAACTCCTAACAAGCACAAAACATCATTTTGTAGCTAAAAGGAAACAATATTAAGATCTTTATTCATAAAATTCCAGTCATTTATCGGAATTTAAATTCAATTTTTGTACTCAAAGTGATAACTTCTTTCAATTCTACCCTTGGATATATTATAGAAATTTAATTTGAAAAAACTACTCTTTTACCTTCGGTTCTTTATAGTTATATACTCTCAACATGCAAGAGTCAAGATAATTTTATGATTGAAAAAACAAATGCACGATGTTATGTGAGAAAAAAAGGAGAAAGTCACTACAAATAAATACATAAAACA
This sequence comes from Nicotiana undulata, assembly GCA_005239495.1. NCBI lineage: Eukaryota > Viridiplantae > Streptophyta > Magnoliopsida > Solanales > Solanaceae > Nicotiana > Nicotiana undulata. The sequence continues at coordinate 99,870 of ML243217.1, forward strand.
ATAATGTAATTACATACATTAATTCATATTGTTATGTGGTCATTTTCAACTTGACAAAGATCTCCTTAACAATAGATGTTGTGCAACCCGCATTGTTCCTACAAATTTCAATTCAATTATAACATAATTAACTGGGGTCCTAAATCTAATAAATACCTTTATTCAACAGAGGAATATTACTAATTAGGTATCTTTCACACAAAATTTAATAAAGACACAATCAATTAATACTGAAGAAATATATCAAGTAATCTGATCTCAAATATTGAATTAGATTACCTGAATTGAATAACAAACTACACACATACACGCACCCTATACACGTCCCTTAACTACATAAAAATCTTATAAAGGAATTTAATGAGTACTACGATTGGGATTGAACGTACCTTAAATTTTTTAAGAAAACAGTACAACGTAAGAACTTTAATTGAAAAGTAATAATCAGTCGTAGACGTGAGCATCAAAAATATTTTCGAACTCATCAACACCTAGAAGAACCATATAACAATTTGCCTCCTTTGAACTTGCACGATGCTCTTCATGACTTCGTCTAAATATATGACGGCTAATTGTGACACCAATACCTTATTTTGAATTAAAACTTTCATGGAACAAACCCTAACGTAAAGCCAATAACAACATACCTAATTTAAATGAGAAATGGTTTATATATTATATGTCAAATTTTAGTTGATATTTAGAGTCACTAATTAATATAAAGACTTTTACATAATTCAAATAAGGAAAGATTTAACAACTAAAACTTTAGTTGATTTTATTGTCCTAGATATTAGAAAAATAACTTAAATTACAATTTTGTCCAATATAATAGTTATTTTTAAAGGGTAAAAAAGACGAATGATATTTCGCTAAGGGCCTTCGTGCGTTTAATATAGTATAGGGTACGTGCTTTGCGTGTGTACCCATATTGATGAGTACATACGTTTAAAAATTACTTAAATATTATCAAATAATGTATTTGAGTTAGAAATTATAAATATTAAAAAATTATTACGTTCCTAAAAATAATGAATGCGACTCCATTTAGCTATCAATAAAGGATGTCCCACTAAAGTCTGCAAATGCCTTTAGTGTGATTTTGAGGGCTTTTGCTGGAATAATTTATGAAAATTATTGATAATTTATTGTCTTAATACTGAAAATAAAAAACACAAAAATACTTTTATCAAGATTCTTCAAAGATTTAAAAATAATATAAATAAAAAAAATTAATGTTTTAGTTTTATAGAGATTTAGGAATGAGGAGTTTATCTTATATCTCTTAAAATTTTGATATGCAACAATCTAAATTCTAAAAATGACTAATTTTAGTTAATATATTACAATAAATAATGAATTATAAAATAAATATAGGGACTTGTCATTTGTTGGAGTAAATGTGTTATGAGCCAAGTTACATATTATCAATTTGATTTTTAATACAATATTATAATTGGATTTGCTTTATTTTTCTGGTTGCTATTAGGACCAATGTTTTTCTATAAAAATAAATTTATGTTCCCTAATTAAGAATTTGTCAATTTGATTTTTTTTCTTATATGATGAATTTAGAAAATAATGGAATATGATTCTTTTGCTAGTTAGTTATATAATTTAGATACTTATTTATTATCAACATTAACAAAAATAATTTATTCTTTATTGATTCAAATTCTTAAAGCTCGTCTCATGGTATAAATATTTATCTATAATTATAATTTTATTCAATATGAATTCAATGTTCAAAAGGATAAAAAAAAACTAACATAATCATATGTCACTTTTGAATCTTTGTATTTGCAGAATAATTAGTAGTATTGCTTTTTGCCAACTACTTTTCTGATCTCTCTTTCTTCCAATCTCATTGTATCTATTCTAATTTACATACAGTTGCTTGTTCTAATTGTTAATTGTAGTTTTCAAATATAATGTAAAAAATATTATTTAGGTGAAAAGTAGCTCAAATTTATTATGCAAATATATTATGGTTCATATATATAGTTCAAAGGTAACATGTAAAGAATTACAGTTATAATACAATGTCCAAATAAATAAATAATTCATATTAGGTAATTAAGATATTAAATAATTTTAAAGTCATATATTGAGATTTACTACATAGTACAAAAAAGAATGATTTAATAAATAAAACTTTAATTAATTTGGAAAAAGGGATAACTTTCTTAAGTATTAACAATTATTATTTTTTATAAATTAGCACATTACAGTTATGTTATATTTTTCTAAATAAATAAAAAAATTATATTATATAATTAGAGTAATAACTGATTTTTAATTCTTATTTAAAAGTTCTTACATAAGATGTTAGTTTAGGTTTGTGTATGTGAATTCAATAAGATTTGTGAAACTTCAATATAATCAAAACTTTATCAATGTAATTACTGTTACTACAAAAGATTATCTTCCTCTATCTATAGTTGCACTGCATGATACGAATTCGTATCGAAAACACGGATAATGCAAAAATACACAGAATCAACAAAAAGAGCTAGACCTACAATTGATTGGAAGAACAAGAACCAATTAGAATATGAAGCCTAATTACCTCTATGAACTCAATCAATTGTAACCTTAAGCTATGAAAACCCTCAAGAGATTGACAACTCTTGAAAATCGGGAGAAAATAATTAAGCAATTAAGCATTCACTACTAATTGCTCACCAACTAAGACTAATTTAACACTAATGAAAGCATAAATAAAGCAATAAAGGAATTAAAGGCATAAACATAAAATGCATTAATTAAAGATAAGGAAAGCATATGAGACTTGCATGGTTCTAATTTTTCATTGATCAAGTCTATCTGTAAAAGCACTAATCCTTAGCTATTTATACTAGTTTTATTTTAGGTACAACGAATTTCTAAAATAGCCCCAAAGAGTGACTTATTATGCAAATTAGCCACTTTGGGTAGAACATACTCCAAGTTCATTCTCTTGCCTCAATTCTTGGTCTTCAAACCATTGGAACACATTGTAATGTGTATGAGACTTCTCCGAAACTCCCTCGGATGCTTCAAGCTTCATAATCAACAATCCAAGATCTTGCAACTCATTTGCTTGGCTTCTTGTGAATGGTCTAGATGAAGTAGGTGAATGTCGGGGTGTATCATCCTCCCCCCTTGAGAAAAATTCGTCCTCGAATTTGCACCATCATTACCTATAACACAAGGACTCAAGTCACTAACATTAAAGACATCATGAACAAGGAGATCATTAGGAATATCAATCTTATAAGCGTTATCATTTATCCTTTCAAGAACTTGGTAGGGGCCTTCTCCCCTCGGGAGGAGTTTGTTCTTTCTCTTTTGAGGAAATCTTTCCTTCCTCAAATGAATCCAAACCCAATCAGCGAGTTCAAATATCATCCACTTTCTTCCTTCGTTGGCCCTAGAAGCCGCTTTGTCATTCATTTTCAGAAGTTGAAGTCTTGCCTTCTCATGAATCTTCTTCATAGCCTCGGCCCTTGTCTTGGTATCTAAACTAAGAATCACATCTTGAGACAAAGGAGTTAGATCCAAAGAGGTGAGGGGATTAAAACCATACACGCATTCAAAAGGAGTCATACCAATAGAAGAATGATGAGAACGATTATATGCAAACTCAATCAATGGAAAATGCTCCTTCCAAGAAGTAAGCTTCCCTTTGACCATGACCCTAAGCATGTTACCTAAGGTCCTATTGACCACTTCGGTTTGGGGGTGGCAAGAAGTAGAGAATTTCAAACGTGTGCCAAGTTTACTCCAAAGGCCTTTCCAAAAGTAACTAACAAACTTGGTATCCCTATCACTAACAATAGATCTAGGAACCCCATGCAACTTAAGCACATTTGATGGGTTAGTATTATGTTTTGATGATCTAACAAACTTTTATGTAAAGGACCTGATGCATAACCAACACAATCAGTCAGCATGAACTCAAGAATCTGTGCAGTGTACATTTGAACTCACAGAAAACAGTTTAGGGACCTGATCCCTTAACATTCTCACTGACGGAAGTTCAGGTCAACTCTACAGCTGGAAAGCTGTGACAAAAAAGTGACTGCTGCAAATGTACACGCTACAGTGCAGCAGTCACTTTCCATTGGTTAAGAAGTGTACCAACTAAGCATGGGCATCCTTCTTGGGATGTCCTAAGGATATAATATCTTGATTGAAGACAAACAAAATATTCACTTGAGCATTTACTAAAAACATTCTCTCAAGCATTGAAGTGTTGCTCTTGCATTGAAGACTCAAGTGTGTCAAGAACAAGAAGACAACTCCACTAAGACTAGGGGTGACAATTTGAGCCCAAACTCGCCCAACCCGCCCAGAGATTAATGGGTTGGGCTAAAAATATTTTAGCTCATGGGTCAATTTGGGTTGAGCCTTAGTTAACCCATTATTTTTTATAACCCATTCTAACCCATTTAGCAGCCCAAATACAACTCATGAAACTCACCCAAAATAAAGGGATCTCAACCCAACTTATCTAGAAATTTACTTAGTTGCCCCAATTTTACAATTTTTTTATATTTTCATTTTCTTTTTCTTTTTTTTCCTGCACCTCCCACTCACCCACCATACCCCCTAACCCTACCCCCACCCCCACCGTGCGCAAACTCCCTCAATTTTTTTTTTACTTTTTTTGTATTTTAATTTTATGTTTTTTTTGTTTTTCTGCCCCACCTACCCACCCCTCGCGCAAAACCCACCTACCCACCCCCCACCCCCAAATTTTTTTTTTCTTTTTTTTGTATTTTAAATTTTTCCGCACCATCCACCCCACCCCCGCGCAAACCCCCTCAAATTTTTTTTTTATACTTTTTTTTGTATTTTGAATTTTCTGTTTTTTTATTTTTCTTCACCACCCACCCACCCAACTCCCACCCCCACCTGCAAAATATTTTTCAACTTACACATTTTAAGGTAAAAAGATTTTTTAATGCAAGATGAGCATGGTTCAAAAACATGGGTCAAGTTGGGCGGGTTGGGTTATGACCCATTGTTTAGCCCATCTTGACCCAGCCCATCTTAGCCCAAGTACACTTTGGGCTGGGTTGGGAAATGACCCATTTATTGACCTAACCCATCTTGACCCGCCCAATTCAGCCCAACCCGCCCATATGCCACCCCTAACTAAGACGGACATGTTCCACAACGTGTTGTTAGGTTTCCTTAGTTGAGTTATAATCTTGTATTTTGCTTTTCATTGTATCCTACTTGCTTTCTTAGAAGCACGATTTTAGGAATCTCAAAACCATAAACCTTTTGTGTTTGTGTTGTGACTAGTGTAGTCATAAGTCTAAATTTTTTGTAACTAGTGAGTGACAAAGTGGCTTGTAATAGGTATTGCAAGTTAGTGTGTTAAAGTCTTTGTAAGAGTGTCACTACAAAGTGGCTTGTAATAGTTAAGATTACAAGTTAGTGAAGTTGAAATCCTACCAGAGTAGGTCGTGGTTTTTGTCCCCTTTTGTTGGAATTTTTCCACGTAAAAATCTCTTGCCTCTTTTACCTACTGTCTCTGTTGATATCTCTGAGGGAACTGGTAAATGACCAGTCCTCATTACAGTTTGCAGCTTCCTAGAAACTATCAATTGGTATCAGAGCAGATTCATTCTAAAAGGTTAACACCTAGAAAGGATCTCTAATGGCTGCTCCCCCCAATTTCGAAGAAGGACAATCAACATATCGACCACTTAGATTCAATGGTCAGTATTACGGGTGGTGGAAAACTCGTATGCATGATTTTATAATGGTTGAAGATTGTGAACTGTGGGATGTCATTTGTGACGGTCCATATGTTCATATGAAGAAGGAAGGAGAAGCTGGGCTATTGGTGCCTAAGACAAGGAAAGAATACAGTGACGTTGATATGAAGGCTGTGGAGAAGAACTTATGTGCCAAGAAAATCTTGGTGTGCGGAATAGGACCTGATGAGTACAACAGAATCTCAGCCTGCCAATCAGCAAAAGAGATATGGGAAGCCTTGCAAACTGCTCACGAAGGAACAACTCAGGTTAAGCAGTCCAAAATCGACATGCTCACAACTGAGTACGAGTTGTTCCGAATGAAGGATGATGAGTCTATACAAGACATACATACTCGATTCACATCTATCATCAATGAGCTTCACTCTCTAGGTGAAATAATTCCCAGGAACAAGCTGGTGTGAAAGATTCTGAGTGTCCTACCTGGTTCTTGGGAAAGTAAAGTGAATGTTATTACTGAAGCAAAAGACCTACAAACTCAGACAATGGATGAGTTGATTGGGATTTTGAAGACATACGAGTTGAAGAAGAAGAAAGACAGTGAGAGAAGAGAACCAAAAAGGGAAAAGAACCTGGTTCTAAAAGCTGAAGATAATAACTCAAGTGAGGAAGATGGTGACATGGATTATCTCACCAAGAGATTTCAAAAATGGTTCGAAGGAATGGTGGTATACCAAGAAGAGATAGCTCAAGAAAATCAAGAAACTATGATCTTTGCCACAAGTGTGGAAAACCTGGGCACTTCATCAAGGACTGTCCACTACTGAAGCAGGAGCCTTACAAGCACAACGATGACAAGACTGCCAAGAGGAACCATGTCCCCGTCTAACGATTCAGCCGAAAGAGTGATGTTGATAATGTTGTGAAGCAAGCCCTTGCTGCCTGGGGAGATTCATCTAGTGAATCAAAGAAGGAACCAGAAGCAGATAACAGTTCTATGATGGCAGTAGAGAACGAGGCCAAGGTGTATGATTCACTGTTCGCGCTAATGGCTCAGTCCGATGATGATGAGGAAGGTGAAAATGTTGAGGTAAATTTCAGGGATGTTCAGAGAAATCTAAAATCCTACTCCTCAAAAACGTTTAATATCTTTGGCAAATGTTCTTATTGATGCTTACTACAGTGACATTCTTTAATCATAGATCTAGGAGAAACTGAATAGTCTAGAGATGATTTAGTTGTGTGTGTGGTAGATTTGAAAGAAACCATAAGTGAGCTTGAGAAAGAAAAAGAATCTTTAACATGTAGACTCAACAGTGTAGAAAATGAGAGAGATGACTTGATGGTGGTAGTCGTGGACCTAAAAGATACCATAAGTAATTTTGAGAAGGATAAGGAAACACTAGCTGAAAAGACAAATAGTGCAGAAGATGAGAGAGATGCTCTAACTGTAGTGGTAGTAGACTTAAAGGAGACAGTGGAGAACCTGAACACTGAGAAGAATACTCTAGCTGGGAAAATCAATGTTGTTAAAGAAAGAGATGATCTTTTGGTGGTAATCACAGACCTAGAAGAAATAATTGAGGAACTTAAATTAGAACCTGGTGCTTCAAGCTTAGAGAAAGGAAAAAAGATAGCTAGTGAGAAACATATTTAGCTTGAAAAAGAACTAAATGATGTCAAAACAAGCATGTGCTGTGAGCTTGAGAAAAACATGCAACTTCAAGCTAAAATAGATAAATTAAAATCTGATCTTGAAAAATCACTAAATTGGACCTGGTCCACAGATGTTGTTACTGCCTTGTACTTAAACAACAGTGGAAACATGTAGGGGATTGGGTTCCAAAAGGGAAAAATGCCTTACAACCCTCACAACAAGTATGTCACTGTCCTAGATAATTGTCTTTGTACCCACTATGGGAACAACAGGCACTTGGAAGAAAGCTACCCAGCCAGGGATCAGTCAGTTCAGAAAAATATAATGTTTACTAACAAAAGGAATACTAAGAAGGGACCAGGTCCCTCAAAGAAAAACATATTCTTGCCTGCTTGGACCAGAAGAGCTCTTATTCATCCTTTTCCTAACTACAAGGGACCCAAACTTATTTGGGTTCCTAAATCTAACTTTTAACTTCTATGTGCAGGGACCAGTGAGAGGAACATGACTGCAATGGATCATGGATAGTGGATATTCAAAGCACATGACTGGGAACACCATGGATTTTCTCTCACTGAAAGCCCTGCAATGAGGAGATGTATCCTTTGGCAATGGAAAAAAAGGGGTACATTCTCGGCGTTGGAAGAGTTGGAAGATCTATTGAGCACTCAATTGAGAATGTGTACTATGTTGATGGTCTGAAATATAGCCTGTTGAGTGTCTCTCAAATTTGCAATAAAGGAAACAAAGTGGAATTCTTGTCCAAAGTGTGCACAGTTACTAGTCTAGTAACTGGTGAAGTGGTGTTGATAGCCAAGAGGCACAAGAACATTTATGTTGCTGATTTTGAATCACTGGAAGCTGGTGAGGAGAACTGCTTAAAGGCAGTTGATGATGATGCAGAACTATGACATAGAATAGTGGGTCATGCAAGCTTTTCCTTATTGAATAAACTTATACAGAAGGACTTGGTTCATGGTCTGCCCAACTCAAAGTTCAAGCAACAAAGAGTATGTGATGCATGTGCCAGAGGAAAACATGTGAAATCATCCTTCAAGCCAAAGAAGTATGTTAGCACATCAAAACCTCTTGAACTTCTTCACATGGATCTATGTGGTCCAATGAGGATTCCAAGCAGAGGTGGAAAGAAGTACATTTTCGTGATTGTGGATGAATACTCAAGATTCACTTGGACATTGTTTCTTAGAGAAAAATATGAGACATTTGAAGTATTTGTAGCGTTAGTCAAGAAAATCCAAGTGAAGATGGAGTTGAAGGTAGCTTGCATTAGATCCGATCATGGGACAGAATTTGATAATGCGAAGTTTGATGAGTTTATCAATGAAAATGGAATCGCTCACAACTTCTCAGCTCCAAGGACTCCCCAGCAAAATGGTGTGGTCGAAAGGAAAAACAGAACTCTGGAAGAAATGGCACGAATAATGCTTATTGATAGTGGGATTGCAAAAAAATTCTGGGCTGAGGCAATCAACACTGCATGCTACTTGGTGAACAAGTGCATGATCAGGTCCTTCCTAAAAAAAACCCATATGAATTGCTCAATTGAAAAAATCCAAAGATAACTCATATGAGAGCCTTTGGATGCAAATGCTATGTACCAAACAATGGGAAGGATTAACTTGCAAAAAGTGATGAAGGAATCTTCTTGGGGTACTCTTCTCAAAGCAAATCATACAAGGTGTACAACAAGAGAACCCAATGCGTAGAAGAGAGTGTTCATGTGTTATTTAATGAGACACCCTCCTTAAACAAGGAAGGAAATGGTGATGATCAAGACCATGAGCCACTCTTGGTTCCTGGAGAAATATCTAATGTCTCAAATGGTAAAGCTGACATGATGAGTCAAATGAGGGAAATAAGTGAAGGCAGTGCAACCACCTCCTCAAATACACATGAGGAACCTGGTACTCCAATTACTACTACTGAAACTGAAGAAAGAGTTGGAGATGTTGTGCAAGGCACCCCACAGGTTGCGGAACAAGGAATGCATGGAAATCCCTCTGATGTACCAAGCTCCTCCACTAACCAAACCCAAGTCCCTAATTGGAAACAAAAGCTCTCACCCTCTTGACAACATAATCACCCTTCTCGATTCCGGAGTTCAAACCAGATCCAAAACCAGAAACTCCCTAGCCTTCTCATCCTTCATATCCCAAATAGAACAAAAAATATCAAAGAAGCACTGAAGGATGCAGACTGGATTGTTGCTATGCATGAGGAGCTACACCAGTTTGAGAGAAACAAGGTTTGGCACCATGTACCTCAAACCTCAGATAGAACCATCATAGGGACCAGGTGGGTGTTCAGGAATAAGCTAGATGAAAATGGAAACACCACAAGGAACAAAGCGAGGCTTGTTGTTCAAGGATACAATCAGGAGGAAGGGATAGATTATAATGAGACATTTCTTCCTGTTTCTCGCATGGAAGCCATCAAGATTCTCATTGCATTTGCATCTCATATGGAATTCACTTTATTCCAAATGGATGTGAAAGTTGCATTTTTGAATGGTTTTCTCAAGGAGGAAGTGTATGTAAAGCAACCACCTGGCTTTGAAAGTCATGTACATCCTGAGTACGTTTTCAAATTGGACAAGGCTCTCTACGGATTGAAACAAGCTCCTAAAGCGTGGAATGAGAGATTGTCGAAGCTTCTTCTAGACAATGGGTTCACTCGAGGAAAGATTGACAACACATTATTTTTAAAGAAACGGGGAAGGAACCTGCTCATTGTTCAGGTGTATATGGATGACATCATATTTGGGGCTAAAGTAGACTCACTGTGTAAGGAGTTTTCCAAGCTCATGGGCAGTGAGTTCGAGATGAGTATGATGGGGGAACTGAACTTCTTTCTGGGACTTCAAGTCAAGCAGTCCACAAAGGGAACTTGCATCAGTCAGTAGAAGTACATCAAGGAGCTGCTAAAAAGGTTCGACATGGAAGAATCAAAAGTGATCGACACACCTATTGCAGTATCAACCAAGCTTGACATGGATGACTCTGGATCTCCTTTAAACCAAACAATGTAAAGGGGAATCATTGGCTCTCTGCTCTACCTCACTGCAAGCAAGCCAGATATTGTGTTTAGTGTGGGATTGTGTGCTAGATTTCAATCAAAATCTAAGGAGTCTCATCTAAAGGCTGCCAAAAGAATCCTACGTTATCTCAAGGGGACACAGGACCTGGTTCTGTACTATCCCTCAGGTGAAAATTTCAATCTCGTTGGTTATGCTGACGCTGATTATGCAGATTATCTAGTGGACAGGAAAAGCACTTCAGGAATGGCTCATTTCCTTGGATCCTGCCTAATCTCATGGGGTACAAGGAAGCAGAACTCGGTGACTCTCTCCACAGCTGAAGTAGGATATGTTGCAGCTGCATCTTGCTGTGCTCAGTTGCCGTGGATCAAACAACAATTGGAGGATTTTGGAGTGTTCATTGACAGTGTACCACTTTTGTGTGATAACGCCAGTGATCTTAACATGGCAAAGAACCCGATTCAACACAAAAGAACCAAGCATATTTATGTGCGACATCACTTCCTCAGAGACAATGTTGAAAAAGGGCACATCTGCATGAAGTTCTGTTGCACTGAAGACCAGATTGCAAACATCTTTACCAAGGCATTAAGCATGGAACATTTTCAGAAAAACAGGATGGCACTGGGGTTGATGAGACCTAACTAGGGACCTGGTTCCCTCGCTTTGGCTGTGAGAGTCACTTTCAGGTATAGACAGCTAAAGTGTTTTCTGACCAAGCCTAACTCACACTAATACCGTTGTAGGTAGACATACATGGTGATTACATAAATTAAAGGTACGGCTCTGCAGAACAAAAGGAAGCTAAAAAACTTTTTCAAAAACAGGTACAGGACCTGGTTCCTGTACCACAGGTTAGTAGTTATGTGTTTTCTATACCTCTCTCAAAAAGTAACAAAATTAATTATTGCTACCACATCATCCGCCTTTTTAGTATCTATGTCTATCACGTCCATCTTTCAAATCTTTCAACTCCCTCTGCACGTTTTCTCTTCCCAAAACCGCCATTTGAACTCGTTCATATTCCTCTTCCCTCTCATTATTACACCCTCTCTTATAAAGTCCTTTCTTCTCTAACTGCTCAGCAACACATTATTATATTCTCTCTCAGGAAACCAACCCTCCTTCTACACTGTAAGCTTTTCTCTCCCAAAAAATGGAAAACGAGAACTCACCCTCTCTCTCTCTCCTACTGCTGACTCCAACTCTGTTCTAGAGGAGGTTCAGACCTCTTCTCTCCCAGAATTCATCATCCCTGCTCCTGATTCCTCTTCACTACCTACTGATGTTTCTTCTTCTCTAAAACCCATTGCTTCTCTCCCGTTTGCCCAACCAAAAGAAGCCCTAGCCTCTGAAGCCACTGACCTCCCTCAGGCCTTTGAAGCCTCTGAGGATGATCCTTACCAATATCTCAACTCCTCTCTCCTCGACTCCACGGCTCCCATGGAGTCTCTTGAAAAAGAAGTGACTGAGAACATTATGGCCATTACTTCTGAGAGTCTTCACTCTGAAGAAGCTTCTTCTCTTCTTGAGCCTTAGGGGGAAGAACCTCCATTCCTAGGAGATTAGGGGACCATGTTCCTGTTTGAGTCACCCGTCCATGAGTCTGTCAAAGAAAAATCTGGTGAGGAACCTAGTTCTCCTCCCACAAAAACTCCCCAGGAACACATTTTATATACTCCTCCTCTTGAGTCCATTCCTCCCCTCTCTGATCCCACTAATGATGATGATGAGGATGATATGGTCTTGAGTTCTCATTTTAAGCTTCGACAGAAAGTGACTACTCCTGAATCATTTGCCAAGCGACCATCCACAGGTTGCAAAAAAAGGAGGCCTTTGACTCTACTCTTGAAAAGAGCAAGAAAAGCAGTAAAACAAAGAAGAAGAGACTGATGAAGGAAGGGGGGGTGGTGGTGGATGAAGACATTCATGTGGTTGAGGTAGATGAGGATGCAGCGGAGGAACCAAGTTCCTTGGTAACAAGAAAATCTCACTCTAAAAAGTATGTGGCTGGGGTTGTTGATGAAGGGCAAACGCAAAAACTGGTGTCGCCCGTGGAAAGTAGTGGAAAACTCAAACGATCTGAAGTTGGTGAAGCCTATGTCAAGGAGTCTATGGTTTTCTAAAGTTCCAAGGGAAAGTCTGTGACAAAGTCAAGAAAAAGAAAAAGGGAAATAGAAACCGTTGGGGGACCTGGTTCTATGAAAACAATACCAAGTGATAGTGGGAAGTGGCAAGAGAATGTGAGGAATCATAGGGTGCTGTGGGGTCGAAAGTTTGATCCAGATATTTATGAGATGGATGGGATGAGTCAACTTATGGCCATGGTTGAGTTTCAGAAGTGGGATCATCTTTTCAATGTTAGTGTGCCCAAAGTGTATGAGGATGCAGTGAAGGAAATTTATGCAACCCTTTTCACCACTGTTGGGGATCATCTTTGTGTTCTGGTGGAAGAAGTTGACATTAATTTTGATGATGATGCTCTTGGAACAGTTCTTAACGTTCCAGCTAAGGGAATGTCTTTGGTGAACACTGATGCTAATGCTTGTGAGGGAAACTTTCGGCGAGCCATTGTTAAACCGGGTACAATTCAGCAGGGGGAATGGGTTCATAAGAAAGTTATGCTCCCTCTTTACCAACTTCTGTTTGAACTGGTAAATAAGGTACTTCTCCCCCGTGCTGAAAGGAGATCGATTGCCTCCAAGGCTGATTTGACATTTATGGAGGCCCTTGACTCATTCACTCCTATCAACTTGCTTTCTCTTATGATTGAACACATGAGAAAAATGGTGAATGTCAAGGATGGTAATCATGGGCTCCCGTATGGTTTCCTACTTACTCGGTTATTTGAATTCTACCAAGTGCCTGTTAAAAACCCCCGAGTAGGGACCCGCAAGCAGACCTTCTCCAAGACGACCTTAGAGAAATGTGAGTGCTTTGAGAAAGCTTGGGGAAGCACTTCGACAATATCCCAATTGATCAATGCGTTGAATGCTCCAAATGAGGTGATAAAGATGTTGAAGGCTCAGATTGCTATCTTGGAGACTCAGTTGATTCAATCTTCTAGGGGACCTGGTGCTGATGTTCCTTCCAATGAGGACGTTGACCGCTTGACCAAGGAGAACACTAAGCTCAGGCAGCAGGTGGAGAACCTGCGGGAGAACCTGCTAGAGGAACAAAGGTCTATTAATGCCCATATGGATTTGGTTCTCAAGACCCAGGCTGCCTCCTCCTCCAAGCCTTCCTCTTCTAGTTCCCCTTAGGATTCCGTCTTATCTAGTTTCGGTCTATTTTTTATGATGTTTGTGGTTGTTCGTACTTATTTTGTTTTTTTGTGTTTGGTAATTGGATCCCACCTGACTGCTCCCGCTTTTAAAAGTCCAAATTAAGTCTTTTCTAACCCAAGCAAAGATTTCTCTGTATTAAAATCGCTTTTGGTTTAAATGAATCAGCTTTTCTCATGTTCTGCATACTGCATACTTGCCTTTTTCTTCTGTTTTCTATCATGTTGTGTGCACACAAGGGGCATGAGTTAGCTTTGTTAGACTTCTTTATGTTTTCTAACTGATTGTGCCTTTTTATGATGCCAAAAGGGGAAAAATAATAAGAATAATTGATGGCAGGGTTTAAGGGGGAAGCACACAAACATGGGGAACAATATAGGGTCCTGGTCTCTTATTTGGTTAATATTAGACTAGATAATTGTTCACCAATTATAAAGTTTGTCATCATCAAAAAGGGGGAAATTGATGGGTTAGTATTTTGTTTTGATGATCTAACAAACTTTTATGTAAAGAACCAGATAAAGGACCTGATGCATAACCAGCACAACCAGTCAACATGAACTCAAGAATCTGTGCAGTGTACATTTGAACTCACAGGAAATAGTTTATGGACCTGATCCCTTAACATTCTCACTGACGAAAGTACAGGTCAACTCTACAGTTGGAAAGGTGTGACAGAAAAGTGATTGTTGCAACTGTACACACTACAGTGCAGTAACAGTGCAGCAGTCACTTCCCATTGGTTAAGAAGTGTACCAACTAAGCATGGGCATCCTTCTTGGGATGTCCTAAGGATATAATATCCTGATTGAAGACAAAAAAGATATTCACTTGAGCATTTACTAAAAACATTCTCTCAAACATTGAAGTGTTGCTCTTGCATTGAAGACTCAAGTGTGTCAAGAACAAGAAGACAACTCCACTAAGACGGACCTATTCCACAACGTGTTGTTAGGTGTCCTTAGTTGAGTTGTAATTTTGTATTTTTCTTTTCATTGTATCCTACTCTCTTTCTTAGAAGTACGGTTTTAGGAATCTCAAAACCATAAACCTTTTGTGTTTGTGTTGTGACTAGTGTAGTCATAAGTCTAAAGTCTTTGTAACTAGTGAGTGACAAAGTGGCTTATAATAGGTATTGCAAGTTAGTGTGTTAAAGTCTTTGTAAGAGTGTCACTACAAAGTGGCTTGTAATAGTTAAGATTACAAGTTAGTGAAGTTGAAATCCTACCAGAGTAGGTTGTGGTTTTTGTCCCCTTTTGTTGGGATTTTTCCACGTAAAAATCCATTGCCTCTTTTACTTACTGTCTCTGGTTATATCTCTGAGGGAACTGGTAAATGACCAGTCCTCTTTACAGTTTTCAGCTTCCTAGAAACTATCAACATTGTTCACAAACAAATCAAGTACATGTGTAGGATCATCAATTTTATGATAAGGAATTAAATGAGCCATCTTAGAAAATCGATCAACAACCACAAAGATGCTATATTTTCCCCTATTCGTCCTAGGTAAACCAAGCACAAAGTCCATAGAAATATCAATCCATGGCGCTTTGGGAATAGGGAGTGAGGTGTACAAACCATAAGGATTAGACTTGGATTTAGCATGCTTACATTCAACACAATTTTCACAAATATGCACAACATCACCTTTCATTTTATGCCTATAAAAGTGTTCCTCAAGAATGGCTAAAGTCTTATGAATTCCAAAATGACCCATCAAACCCCCACTATGTGCCTCCCTAACTAGAAACTCTCTCCAAGAAGAACAAGGCATAAAAAGTCTACCTTCCATAAGCAAAAATCCATCAACCTTGGAAAACCTTCTTTCCTACCTAAGGTGAGCTAGCTCTTTCTTTCTCTCCTTATGTTCTTCTTTGTCAAGACATTCTTCCTCTATGTTGGGTATTCTCTTAAAAGAGTCATGGTTCTCACAGTTAGAATATATCTCTCCAAAGTCAACATCACTAGGATAAAGATCCTTCAAGCACTCAAATCCTATCAACTTACAAGATAAAGAACTCAATAAGGCATATCTCCTAGAAAGTGCATCCGCTACTACATTCTCCTTGCCTTTCTTATAATGAACCACATAAGGAAATTTCTCTAAAAATTCCAACCATTTAGCATGTCTATTCCCCAACTTACCTTGGATTCTAAGGTGATTCAAAGCATCATGATTGGTTTTAGCAACAAACTCCCTATGCCAAAGGTAGTGTCTCCAAGTAGCTATGGCTCTCACTAAGGCATACAACTCCCTATCATAGTTAGAGTACTTCAAACAAGCCCCCTTAAGTTTTTCACTAAAATAGGCTAAAGGCTTTCCATCTAGCATAAGAACCGCTCCAATGCCTATTTGGCTTGCATCACACTCTATCTCAAAGGTCTTATCAGAGTTTGGCAATTGTAAGAGTGTCACACTACTCAAAGCTTCTTTCAAGGCATTAAAAGCCTCCTCTTGTTCTCGACCCCAAATAAAACCCTCATCTTTCTTGATAATATGGGTCAAAGGTGCGGCAATAGCACTAAACCCTTTTACGAATCTTCTATAAAAACCCTCTAATCCATGAAAACTCCTAACATCCCCGGTGTACTTAGGCCTAGGCCAATTCCTAATTACCTCCACCTTGGATTCATCAACCTCAACACCTTGAGCACTAACAACAAAGCCAAGAAAGACAACTTTATCAACACAAAAATTGCACTTTTCAAATTAGCAAATAATCTTTCTCGCCTAAGAGTATCAAAAATATTATGAAGGTGTTGCACATGCTCCTCAAGTGTTTTAGAATATACTAGAATGTCATCAAAATAAACCGCAACAAACTTGCCTATGAAAGGCTTCATGACATGATTCATTAAACGCATGAAAGTACTAGGAGAATTAGAGAGGTCGAATGGCATAACCATCTATTCATATAAACCAAACTTGGTCTTGAAGGCTGTTTTCCACTCATCACCGGGTTTTATTCGTATTTGATGATAGCCACTTCGCAAGTCAATTTTGGAAAATATTTGAGAACCACTCAACTCATCAAGAAGATCATATAACCTAGGGATAGGATGACGATACTTTACCGTGATTTTGTTTATGGCTCTACAATCAACACACATCCTCCAACTTCATCCTTCTTTGGCACTAGTATGACTGGTACCACACATGGGCTCAAACTTTCACGAACAAAGCCCATCTCTAGAAGCTCTTCCACTTTCTTATGAAGTTCTTTTGTAGCTTCAGGATTGCTTCTATAAGAGGCTTGGTTGGAAGTTGAGATCCGGGCACAAAGTCAATTTGATGCTCAATGCCTCTAAGTGGGGGAAACTACTTTGGTAGCTCGTCCAGAAAGACATCTTCAAAACCTTGAAAAAGAGAATAAATAGAACTAGGTAAGGTAGAGAGAATATCATTAGCAATCAAACAATCTTTATGCATAACAAGAAAGATAGTAGGCTAATGAGAAACTTCCCTTAGAGGCTTGTAGTTGTTTTCAAGGAAGCTCACCCACGGTCTCGGAACCTCTTTTCCTTTTTCACATAAAGATTGAATCTTTACACTAGACACATCTTCATTCTCCCTTTTACCTTGTACAGATTGAAGCTTTACCCCTTTTTCCGTCTCTTTTTCATTTTTGTCTTCTCTTGGAGCCTTACACCCATTACTCTTCTCCTTCTTTTGTTCACTCTTCACCTTTTGTCTCAACTCCCTCATTATCTTGTAATCCTCACTTACTTGAAACGGAGTTAAGGGGCGGAGAGTAAACTTTTGGCCATCCTTGATAAGTGAATACTTGTTTGTTCTCCCATCATGCTTTGCATGCCTATCATATTGCCAAGGTCGCCCCAAAAGTATATGACAAGCTTGCATAGGAACAACATCACACCAAAACTCATCTTCATATCTCCCTATTTTGAATTTTATTAGCATCATTTTGGTGAATCGAAGGTCTCCACACTCATGTAGTCATTGTAGTCTATAAGGGGAGGGATGCTTCTTTGTTTGAAAATCCATTTGTTCAAGTAAGGAGGAATTACTACATTATCACAACTTCCTCTATCAATGATGAGAGAGAAAATATTTCCTAAAATCTTGCATCTTCCATGAAAAAGATTCTCCCTTTGATCTTGATCGTCTCTATCTGCGGCCAAAACTTTTCTTGTTACCAAGAAAGATCTCGGACCATCATCTTCTTGTTCTTCTAACTCATCATCATTTGTTTCATGTTCACTATCTCTATGCTCTTGGTCACTAGCTTCGGTTCTATAGCTTCCATCATCCATGGCAATGATAGTTCTTCTATTCGGACAATCTTTCATGTAGTGACCAAGTCCTTGACATTTAAGGCATCTCACATTGATAAGGGACTTGCTTTGAGCATTGGAAGATCCTTTAGTTTCTACTTTTAGCTTGTTTTTGTCCACTTGAACCTTGGAATCATACTTGGAATCTTTGGATTTCTCCCAATTGGTTGTGGATTTCCAAGGCTAATCATTCTTGTTCCAAGTTGAAGAACTAGTAGCCTTTGACTTGTAACTTTTGTTTCCTTTGAGCCTTTCTACCTTCAAGGCCATCAAGTAAGCATCTTCCAATCTTTCAAACTTGTGAAGCTCCAAAGCCTCACCAATTTCCTTCTGAAGACCCGCCAAAAATCTAGTGATGACAACTTGGTCATCATCATCAACATCACACCTCAATCTTGTAGTCTCCATCTCTTCATAGTACTCCTCAACACTCTTGATCCCTTGGTAGGAAGTATGAAGTTTCTTGAGAAACTCATGTTGATAGTAATAGGGCACATATCTTGCCCTCAAAGTATTCTTCAAAGCTCTCCAAGTAGTTATTGGAGGTACATTGTGTCTAACCCTTCTTCTCAACTCCTTTTCCCTTCATGATGAAGCACTCCCTTCAAATTGAGTAATGGCATACTTCACCTTTTTGGCATCGCTTATGTTGTAGATGTCAAAGTGCCTTTCTACTTTGAGTAACCATTCAAGATATTCTCTCAGGTCACTAGTTCCCTTGAAAGGTGGAAGAACTAGTTTGGGAACTTGTAGACCCCTTTCATCATCGTGTATACCTCCTCTAGGATCTCTAGGATAAGGTTGGTCCTCTAGCGGGTCACCCTCGTCAAAATAGTTGATATCCTCCTATTGCTCTTGTACAAACCGGTGACCATGCCCTCTACCTCTTCCTCTCGCTCGGCCTCTTCCTCTTGCTCGGCCTCTCACATGGCCTCTTCCCCTTTGGTGTATTCCATCTCCCCTATATTCTTCATGGAAGACTTGTTGGACATCGGCAAACTCACGTAAGTTGTCCTCTTGATCATGTTGAAAAAGTGGGTTGTTCATCAACCGAGGCTCTTGAGGTGGTATGGGTGGTGGGGGAGGTGGATTGTCCCTCCTTGGTGGAACTTGAGGTATGTAGAGGTAGAATTATTGGTGGTCGAGGTTGGGTCATTTCGGGTGGTGGTATTATGGGTATGTGTGCTTGAGGTCTAAATGGTGGTTGGTGTTCTTGAGGGTATTACACTTGGGGTGGTGGAAAGTAATCTTGGTGGGGTTGTGGTGGTGAAGTATAAACTTGTGGTAGAGTGTGATAAGGTTGAAGTTGAGGTACTTGTGGTGGGGGATGTGTGGTTGGGGGTGGGTAGGGGATAAGTGGTCGGTAGTTCGGTGGAGGAAAATAAGGTCCCTTTGGTGATGGTGGTTGCCTTGGAAAGTTTTGTGGTATTTGGTTGGGTTGGTAGTGTTGCAAATTTTCCCTTTGACACATTTGTCGCACTTGTGAAAGAGATGGTGTAGAAGAGGAATTAGTAAGCGTCATACTACGCTCCCTTCCTTCTTGCCTCAAGTGAGATTCATATATCATGGAATTCAACCTTGTATCCGTTTGGTGTTGCCATATGGTAATATTGGTAACCTTCTCACTTATGTCATAAAGCATAGATACAACTTCATGCATTGGAATCTCACTCCTTGGATCACCATTAGGACTAGAAGTTTGTTTGTACTCCATGATACCTACAAAACGAGCAAACAAGTTAGTAGTAAAAGTCCTCACCAACTCACTTGATGTCGCTCAGCCCTCGTGTTTCACACTTTGCACCAATTGGCTTTTGCGTGCTCAAAATCCTATTCGCTCTTGCCTTTTTCCGCTCAAGTAGTGAATATCAAAATTGCTTGCAAACTTAAATCCCAAGGTTTCACAACAAGTTCCAACCGTCTTCGGGGTGGAGTGGAAGTTGTGTATTTAGAAGGACGGACAATTAAAAGCAAACGGACTTGAGCCAAACAATTCACAACGATAATTAAAAGAGAAAAGCACGAAAGAAATGGCACGAAACAAAATCAAGCACACAAAGAACTAGGTTAAACTTAATATGAAATAATATCAAGATTACACTAGTTTAGAGTTAACAATAAAGAAGTTGACAGAAAACTGAAACTAATTTAGAGTTAACAATAAGAGTTTCTTGGAAAAATTGCGCGACCACTATAGCTTCTAGTTTTCTGAAGTTTCCTGAGCATTCCCTGAACCTGAATTAAACTAGAAACCATTGTAAACTGCAATTCTGTTGAACAACTGAAACAACTGGGGAAAATTAATCTGCAGATGTGCAACTGATGAGCAAATTGCAGGAACAGTGCAGGAATATCAGAACTGAACAGGTAACAAGACTAGCAGTGTTTGTTGGTCATGGTCCTTGGCATGGTTCACATCTCGAAATTCAATCCCAGCTCCTTCTTCAATTGCAGCTAAACTACTGCACAATTTGCAGCTGAAACTGTTGCAAAACACTGAAGCAGACAGATGCAGAAAATTGTGGCTCAAACAGTGCAGAAAATTGCACAATCTTTTGGCATAAATGCTGTCAAATACTGTTCCAAACAGGGGGAAATTCACAATTGTCTTAAGCAGTCCACAGCCAAGTTTGCTGCCTAGCTTCTACACTGTTGTGAACTTAACATCAATCTCTCAGTTAAACAAACAACTCAGTTCATACAATTTCAGAAGAACAACAGCTTCATGAAGATGGTCAATCAATGAATCAGTGATGTGCATCTAGTGTTTGCATCTTCAATGTCAGGATTAATTTGGTTTCAACAGCCGCAAAATACAGAAGCTACAACTTTGTCTTCTTCAACCAATGTGATCGTTTGATGTTTTATACGTCAATACCACACAAAAGGGGGGGTGATTTGTGTGGTGTCTAATTTTTTATTGTAGTCTCTATAGAAGAACCAGGTTCTTTTAGGTGTTCCAACTTCTACAGTTTGCGGAAAAGTAATTGCAGAAATAAAATAACACAACAATTTTACATCGAAAACACCTGGCTCAAAAGGTGAAAAAAACCACGGCCCACTTCCCAGTAGGATTTTCCCAAACTCTTCACTATGACAATGAGCCAAACAACATTTACAAAATAAACTCTTTTGTAAACCTAAGGACTAACTATAATCCCTTTGTGGCAAACTAGCCTCTAGCTAATTGCGACAAACTTCAAATTAACTCTAACTTGAATATTGTGTACCTATTACAATTGCTTCTAGATAAAGTTGAAAGATACAATTTGTAATCACCAACTACAAACAACTAGACTCAAAAGACAACAAATGGAACTGGTTCTTCGCGCTGGTTCAAGTAGCTTTTGAGTCGCATAAGGATTCTTCACATGAACTGCTTGCAAAATTGCTTTGGTAATTTTGCTTTCAATTCTTGTTTCACTTCTGTGTATGTGCGTATATCTTCAGCAGGAATACTTCGACAATTTATAGAATCAATAGTTGAGATGTTGATGTACAATTCTGATACAACTCTTCCTTGGTGGAAGAGTTTGAGTCTATCTCAACTTCTTTGATCTTCCTTTATCTTGATTCTGTCCTACCTGAATAGGAAGTCCATCTCCCTATCAATTTGCAACCTTTTCGCTTAGGAGATAACCCCTTAATTCAGAGATGATGTTTATCTCCTGCGCATGGACTCTTTTCGTGCCATCTAGTTTGCTTGTCTGTGTTTGCCCTGATGGACCTGGTTGAACTGTGTTGACATTTGTCATTCTTCAAAACCATGCAGTGACTTGATTTAACAAATTCTCCCTTTTTGATGATGACAAACTTTGTGCTTAAACCTGTAAATACTTCAATCCAACATAGACACTTTTTATAGCATTAATCATTTATCATGGAGAAACCAGGTTCATTAGGTTATAAACATCACCCATCTTTGAAAAGCACACATATTCCCCCTTTTGGCATCATCGAAAAGGTGCAAAATGATAAACTTACCAGAATTTTAATAATTACGCATGGCCATTGAGGCAACTGCAGGTGCAAATCATGAATTATTCATCAAAAGAAACCAAGAAATGTAAGCTATTTAAGAAACTGAGAAAAAGTCAATAACAGAATAGCAAAATTCATTGATTGGATCATTGTTCAGGCACCATACACAAAAAGAAATAAAAACAGCCACAACCATGAGCAAAAAACAAACAAAAAACAGAACAAAATCAGACAATCCCAAATTGGGTCATAGAGGGGTTTTTGGAGGCACTGGACACCTAAGGCTGGGAAGAGGTAGAGGTTGTGTTCTTGACTTGAAGAAGGGAGAGCATTTGTTGCAATACACCCTCATTCTTCTCCTTTTCCTTAGCTAATTCTTCTTTGAGAGCATCCCGCTCAGCTTCAATCTCTGTAAGGCGAGTTTTCAAACGAAGGATCTCAGCATCCTTGACCTCACCTTTATGCACAAGCTTCCTGACCTTGCTATTAACAGGCATTTTCCTAGATGAACCAGGTTCATCCTCAGGAATATTCACAATGTAATCACAGGACAGTAGTGTGTTCTTCCCAAAGTGGTCCTTAGCAGTCGCCATTTCAGCCTTCTTCACTGGCACCTTGAAGTGAGCAAGAACAGCAGTTAGGATGAACCCATACAGTATAGCATGCGCCTTGGATCCATTCACAACCATGTCCAGGAGTTGAATGATGAAAGAAGTCCAATTGATTTGTTTACCACTGTACAAACACTCCATGAGGGTGAGATTCATATAGCTTGCAATGTGTCTTCGCTCTTGCCTAGGCAGTAAGCACTTGATCACAAACTCAAAGAGCAGTTTTTGCTGAGGCCTCATCTCACTTTTAAACACTACCCTGGGCTCCAGCTCTTGCTCATTCTCACAGAAAAACCTTGTGATTTGAAGGGTTGAAGGCAATCCATCCAAACTAGGCCACCTCTGCATGGTGTAGTCATCATACCCCTCAGAAGGGATATGCAGTATGTCCCCCAGTTCCTTAGCATAAATGGAAATCTTGACTCCCTGGACCTTAGTAGACACCCTTCCATCTTTAACCTCTGCATTGGCCATAAACTCCACCAACTCATTTCTAGCCAGCCTACCATCAAGATGAAGGACCATGTCCTTCCAACCCTGCACATCCAAATTCTCTACCAGAAAAATCATTCCAGACTCCTCAAGGTCCCTAAAAAGCTTCCCTTTCAGAATAGTACGCTTCCCAAACTTCGTGGGTTTGTCTGTCTCCTCATCAGACACTTCTGCTTCCTCTCCACTCCACTCAGCATCATCAATGAAATTTACCTTCTTTGATTTAGACCTGGTCCGCTTGGCAACTGTTGAGGGTTTGGCAGACACAGAAGCTAACTTCTTGGAAGAAGTCTTGGCCTTCTTGGGCTTTGGTGTCTCAACCTCAATATGTGCCGGTTGTTCCTCTTGATGGACCAGGTCCATCCCATCATCATCAACCTGAATTTCCTCAACAGGCTCCCCAACTTTTGCCTTTCCCTTAGCAGCTTTCTTCTTCTTGCTCTCTCTCAGAGCTTTCTCCATTTCTTCTTCACTTTGCCTGACAATGCTTCTAGTAACACGACTCTTAGGGGCATGAGCATCAAAAGTTGAAGAGGCCTTTCTCTTCTTGGTTGATATTGGAGTATCAGCTTTCTTGGATTTGGGGATTCTCTTCTTCTTAGATGTGTAGGTTTCCCCCAACTTTTTCATCAAGTCAGCCAGAGTTTCTTCAATAGATGAACCAGGTTCATTCACTGCATGTTGTAGAATTTACAGTCCTGTTGCTGCTTCCCCAGATGCTTCCCCCTAAGTCCTTGACACCCTCCTCAACGATCACCGGAGCGGGGCCACAGATTGCTAGTGTGGAACCTTCCTTCCCAGTTCCCCTTTCAGAACTCCCTTCTCCCTCTCTCTCAATTTCTATCTTTTTCCCAACTTTCCTTCTCCTATCAGGTATTTCTACATCTACTGCAGACCCAATCAGAACAAACTTATTTTCAGTCATTTCAGGTTCAAACCTAATTTCAGGGGTTACTTTCTCAGTATCAGATGAACCTATTGCTTCTTCCTCATTTGCATATTTGAAAGACTCGCTTGAATTTTCAGAATCTTGAGCCTGGCTAGCCTGAAGTTTTTCATTCAATTTCCTGGCAAGAGAACCAGATGCAACTGGTTTTCTGGCTAGCATTTTTACTCGACATTTTCTAAGGGCTGGAGTAGGGCTTGGTGTAACGGTTGGAGCTGTTTGGGGTGAAGGAGTAGGTTCTGGAACTGTAGAGTTTTGAGTGGTGGAAGAACTTGATGAAGATTGTGAGGAGGAGTTGTGTTGTGATGGAGAATTTGACCCAGTGTCTTCAAGAGCGACACTGTTTTCAGGGGTGGTTGATGAGGATGTGGATGGGGGTGGTGTGGAAGACATGGTTATGAAGATTTGGAGAGAAGAAGATTTTGATCTCTTTGGTTGATAGGAATGATGAACTAGGTTCGACGGTTATGCTTTTTGAAGAAGAGAGAATGAGGAATTAGAGAGGTAATGATGGTTTTTTTAAAGGTGTGGTTAATAAATGCACAACGGGCTTAATTCTTTGTCAAGTGGGAGTCTAATTGGTGCAGGAGTGTCAGTATATTAGACGGTTATGACTCCCTATAATATAGGCTAATTAAGCTTCGATTGGACTCTTTGGAACGGGTTCATTTTGGGATAAGTACTGATAATTTGAAATGAACCAAATATAGATAGAATATTGCTCATGTGTGACTATAATTATTTCAATAAGTGTATAGTGATGAGCACGTACCTTGTCAGTCAGATGAACCATCCACGATGAACTAGGTTCATCGTGTTAGAGTCTCTAGTTTTGGCCTCAATTTACAAAAATAGAAAAACATCATTAGCAACCAAAGATTCATATTAACACATGGAAAGAGAGTATGACATTAAAGACATGAAATTGAGAAATGATTAATCTGGTTAGTTACCTATTTCAGTGTTTCTAGCCAATTTTTTTTTTCATTTTATAAAAAAATTCATTTTTGTTTTTCAATTAGGTGATCTTAATCATCCCTAATTCTAACATGTTTCTCTCAAAATGCTCCCTACTTAGTGCTTTAGTAAAGATATCTGCAATTTGTTTGTCAGTAGCACAGAATTCGATTGAGATAATTCCCTTTTCATAATTATCCCTTAGGAAATGGTATCTGACATCTATGTGCTTGGTTCTCTTATGATGAATCGGGTTCTTCGTCATACTAATGGCACTAGTATTGTCACAGTAAATAGGAATACATCCAACCTCTATACCAAAATCCATGAGTTGTTGCTTGATCCATAGCAACTGAGCACAACATGAGGCTGCAGCCACATATTCAGCCTCAACAGTAGACAAGGCTACTGAGTTTTGTTTCTTGGTGGCCCAAGACACAAGGCAAGAGCCCAAAAAGTTAGCCATGCCTGAAGTACTTTTCCTGTCAACCAGGAAACCTGCATAATTTGCATCAGCATATCCTACAAGGTCGAAATTACTACCTTTAGGATACCAAAGGCATAAGTCAGTGGTGCCTTTCAAATATCTCAGAATTCTCTTCACTACAGTTAGATGGGATTCCTTTGGATTTGCTTGAAATCTAGCACACAGCCCTACACTGAACACAATGTCAGGTCTTCTAGCAGTGAGATATAATAAAGACCCAATCATCCCTCTGTACAACTTTTGATCAACAGATGAACCAGGTTCATCCACATCTAATTTTGTAGTTGTGGAAATGGGGGTGTCTATTTCTTTTGAGTCTTCCATTTTAAATCCTTTGAGCAATTCTTTCACATATTTTTGTTGATGGATCATTATTCCGTTTGATTTTTGCTTAATTTGTAAGCCTAAAAATAAGTTTAGCTCACCCATCATACTCATCTCAAACTCACTCCCCATAAGCTTGGCAAATTCCTTACTCAATTTTTCAGACGTTTCCCCAAATATGATATCATCTACATATATTTACACTACCAGGAGATCCTTACCTTTTTCCTTTAAGAACAAGGTGCTGTCAATTTTACCTCGTTTGTAGTCATGTTCTAACCGGAATTTAGATAGCCGCTCATACCATGATCTTAGTGCTTGCTTGAGTCCATACAAAGTCTTGTCAAGTTTATACACATGGTCAGGTGTCTCCTTGCTTTCAAATCCTGGAGGTTGTTTGACAAATATTTCTTCCTTTAGGTAGCCATTGAGGAAAGAACTTTTTACATCCATCTGATGGAGAGTGAATTTCATGTGGGCAGCAAATGCTATAAGAAGCCTGATTGCCTCCAGTCTTGCACAGTAGCAAAGGTCTCATCATGGTCAATTCCCTCTTCTTGACTATATCCTTGGCCAACCAATCTAGCTTTGTTTCTTGTAACCGTTCCATCTCCATCGAGTTTGTTCCTGAAGACCCACTTTGTGCCAATCGTTGATCCATCTAGTGGTCTGGTGACAAAGTGCCAAACTTGACTTCTTTCAAATTGATTTAGCTCTTCTTGCATGGCATTTACCCAATCAGCATTATGTAAGTCTTCAGTAATTTTCTTTGGTTCGATCAAGGATAGAAAGGCATCAAACGCACACAGATTTTTCAAAGAGGATCTTGTTTTATTCCGGATGTCAAATTTGTTATGATGTTCTCAAGAGGGTGAGAACTCTGATATATGTGTGGTTTGAGAACCAGTTGTTCACTTCTAGATGAACTCATGGTGTCTTGTTGTTGTGGAACAGGATCAGGTCCAAGTTCCAGTGTAGTTTGTTGTTGAGTTCCCCCTGTCATGTTGCTTGGTTTAGTTGGACCTGGTCCATCACCTGTTCCATCTTCCATATTTGCTCCAGTTTGTTCACTGCTTCTTACCAGTCCAAGCTCCTCATCTTCTGGTTCCTGTCTCTCAGAGAGAGTGTTAGTTTCATCAAAAACAACATGCACACTTTCTTCTACACACATAGTTATTTTATTATATACTTTATAAGCTTTTCGATGTGATGAATATCCCAAGAATACTCCCTCATCACTTCTGGGATCAAATTTACCTAGGGAGTCTTTGTCGTTGTTGTGCACAAAGCACTTGCATCCAAAAGCCCTAAGGTGGGATATGTTGGGCTTTCTCCCTTTAAGTAATTCATAAGGAGTTTTCTCTACCAATGGTCTGGTCATGCATCTATTTATTATGTAGCATGCAGTGTTTATTGCTTCTGCCCAGAAGCTATGAGGTAATTTGCTAGAAAGAAGTATGGTTCTAGCCATATCTTCAAGAGTTCTGTTCTTTCTTTCAACAACCTCATTTTGCTGTAGGGTTCTAGGGGAAGAGAAGTTGTGATTTATGCCATGTTCATCACAGAATTCAGAAAACTTTGCATTTTCAAATTCAGTACTATGATCGGATCTTATTGATGCTAGTTGATTTCCTAATTGTTTTTGAGTTTTTCTAACAAATGAAGTAAACATATCAAATTCTTTATCTTTAGATGTCAGAAACAAGGTCCAAGTGAACCTTGAGTAGTCATCAACTAGCACCATTACATATTTCTTATCACCTCTGCTCAGAGTTCTCATAGGACCACATAGATCCATATGAACCAGTTCCAACGTCCTGGTGGTACTGACCATTTTCTTGCTTTTGAATGAGGATCTTACCTGCTTCCCCCTTGCACATGCCTCACAAACTTTGTCTTCCTTGAACTTAATGTTAGGAAGCCCTACCACTAAGTCCTTAGAGACTAATTTGTTAAGCTGATTCAGACTCGCGTGACCAAGTCTTTTGTGCCAAAGGAGGGGATCACTGTCCAACACACTTAAGCAAGTGAGTTCATTTTCAGATAGTGTGGACAAGTCTATGACATAGATGTTATTCATTCTTTTTCCCTGCAAAACAATCTTGTCAGTAAGCAAGTTAATCACAAAACATTTTGTGGAAGTGAATGCAACCAGGTTACCTCTGTCACACAATTGTGACACACTGATCAGGCTATATTTCAAGCCATCTATCAAGTACACATTCTCAATGGAACGTGTGTCATCCTTACCTACCTTACCAACCCCAATAATTTCACCTTTATTTCCATTTTCAAAGGAGACATTACCTCCTTTGAGGTTTTCAAGTGAAAGGAACTGTTCCTTGTTCCCTGTCATATGTTTTGAGCAGCCGTTGTCTAAGTACCAAATTTGGCTGCTTCCTCTCACTTGAACGTACAACAAGAAATCAAGGGTTAGTCTTAGGGACCCAAACTAGTTTGGATCTTTTTCTATGAGAGAAAGGATGAATCAAGTTTTTCTGGCCCAATTTGGTAACCAGTTTTTCTTTCGTAGAAAACTTTTATTTCTTCGACTGGCCTGCTCTTTTGCAGTACATTCAATTTTGTAGTGGCCAGTCTTACCACAGTGGGTGCAGATTTTATTCTCCGGAAGAGTGAGATACTTGATTTTGGGATCCCATTTGGGCATTTGACTCCCAAAGCCAAGTCATCTTCTGTTGCTACTATGATTTTCTTGAAACCATGTCAAGACATCAGAGGATTTATTCCATTTGCAAGTTCGATCTAATTCATGTTTGACTTTACCAAGTTCTTATTTTAGTACCCTTATTTGTTCATCCTTTGTGTACATATTATCCTTTAGTTTTCCCACATTTTCTTCTAACATGATTTGAGAATGATCAACAGTCTTTTTTTTAGTTCTTAGTTTCAGTTTTAAATTTTCGGATTTTAGCTCTAGGATCTTAGTTTCAAGTGGATGAAGCTGGTTCTTCAAGGCAGTGTTTTCCTTTTCAAATTCACTTACTCTGAGTTTCAGGTTCTTGCACTTTGCTTTTAACATTACACACTCTTTAGACAGTTTTTCTTTATCTTTGTTTGTTTCTTCGGAATCATCCATGAAATCAAGTACCAACTCAGAGAGTTTTTCTTTAGATAGGAACTTTATCTTGTTTTTGAGATGGGATATACTTACCTATGGTTCTTCATATGATTCCTCATCTGATTCACCAATTGCCATGAGTGTCTGTTCTTCATTCTTACCATCTTCTGATTCTTCATCTGAGTTTTCCCCCCCAAGCAGCAACCATAGCTTTTGTTGTGGTTTTCTTGGGTTGGACCAGTTCCTTCTTCCTGTTCCTTCGTTCAGATCTCTCCCTTTTTCCATTCTACTTCCCACTGAGGACAGTTCTTGATGTGGTGGTCAGTCTTTCCACATTTGTAGCATCCCTCGTTGGTTGGCCTTTCTGGAGCTTTTTCTTTATTGTAGTTTCCACCTCTTGAGATGCCCTTTTTCCTTATAAGGAAGTTCCTGAATTCCTTAGTGATCATGGTCACCTCATCTTCCTCCAGATCTGCTCCTTCAATGATTCTCAATTCTAGACTTCTTTCCTTCTTAGGAGCATCCATTTTCATTGTCTGCCTTCTAAGTTCGTAGGTAGTGAGGTTTCCAATTAGCTCGTCCAAACCTGAGGGTTGCCATGTTTTTGGATTCTTGAATAGCAGTGATTTTGTTTTCCCAGGAAATTAGTAAGACCCTTGTCAGGATGTTCTCCACCCTGTCATCTTCAAGAATGATTCTTCCAAGAGACTTGAGTTCATTTGTCAGTGTTGTGAACCTCGTGTACATCTCTTGGATTGTCTCTCCTTCTTTCATAGTGATGTTTTCATACTGGGAGTATAGTAGAGTACCTCTTGATCTTTTCACTTGAGGTTTTTCTTCGTGGGCTACTTGCAAGGTATCCCAAATTTCTTTGGCATTGGTGCAGCTTTGAATCCTACTATACTCATCTGGACTAAGTCCACAAACTAGCCACTTTTTGGCCTTAGCATTTTTCTCCCACTTCTTCAAATCCTCAGCAGTGCAGTCAGCTCTCGTCTTTGGCACATCTACTCCTTCAGCAGTCTTCTTCATAGTGGCTAAAGGACCATCAGTGACTATGTCCCAGAGTTCATAGTCTTCACCAATCAAGTGATCCTTCATCCTGTTCTTCCACCAGGAGTAATACTGGCCATTGAAAAGTGGTGGCCTTGTAGTTGATTGTCCTTCCCAGTTTCCAGGTGGTGCACTCATTTTGATCTTTTCCCAAGGTGTTAACCTCTTCAAGGATAACCCGCTCTGATACCAATTGATGTTTTATACGTCAATACCACACAAGAGGGGGAGTGATTTGTGTGGTGTCCAATTTCCGATTGTAGTCTCTATAGAAGAACCAGGTTCTTCTAGGTGTTCCAACTTCTACAGTTTGCGGAAAAGTAATTGCAGAAATAAAAGAACACAACAATTTTACGTGGAAAACACCTAGCTCAAAAGCTGGAAAAAACCACGACCTACTTCCCAGTAGGATTTTCCCAAACTCTTCACTATACAATGAGCCAAACAGCATTTACAAAATAAACTCTTTTGTAAACCTAAGGACTAACTCTATTCCATTTGTGAAAAATTAGCCTCTAGCTAATTGCGACTAACTTCAAGTTAACTCTAACTTGAATACTGTGTACCTATTTCAATTGCTTCTAGATAAAGCTGAAAGATACAATTTGTAATCACAAACTACAAACAACTAGACTCAAAAAACAACAGATGGAACTGGTTCTTCGAGCTGGTTTAAGTAGCTTTTGAGTCGCACAAGGATTCTTCACATGAACTTCTTGCAAAATTGCTTTGGTAATTTTGCTTTCAATTCTTGTTTCACTTTTGTGTATGTGCGTATCTCTTCAGCATGAATACTTCGACAATTTATAGAATCAGTAGTTGAGATGTTGATGTACAATTCTGATACAACTCTTCCTTGGTGGAAGAGTTTGAGTCTATCTCAACTTCCTTGATCTTCCTTTATCTTGATTCTGTCCTACCTGAATACGAAGTCCATCTCCCTATTAATTTACAATTTTTTCGCTTTGGAGATAACCCTTAATTCAGAGATGATGTTTATCTCCTGCGCATGGACTTTTCTCGTGTCATCTAGTCTGTTTCTCTGTGTTTGCCCTGATGGACCTGGTTCAACTGTGTTGATTTGTCATTCTTCAAAATCATACAGTGACTTAATTCAACATCGTTCGATCCAAATCAAGCTCAATCATTGAATCGTGGAGGCCAATTGCTTGTGTGGCGATGCTCGACTTCAAATTTTGAACCCAGAATTACAATTTCTTCGTGTTCGTCGACTGACTCAAGCAGCTCCAAAACTTACGATCGAAAGCTCAATGAAATTTTTGCAAAACAAACTCAAGTCTGAACTACAGCTTCGCGACAGCAGTACGAACAATTCCCAGTAACTAATTTGATTCAATCAACCACCAAAATCACAAGACTCAGTCGTCTTCTTCGTCGAAAATTAGCTTTGGGATTTTTTTGCGTTCAAACCCAGTTCGAACAAGCATCAAGCACCTCCAAACTCGAAATACAACACCCTATTAGCTCTAGGATTAAACCCCAATGTTCAATTTGAACAAACAGCGCGCGAAATCAGAAGACCTAGTCGTCTTCTTCGTCAAGAACCAGCTCAAAATTTCGAACCAAAACCCTAGCAAATCAGCTTCAAATTGATCTCGCACTTCAGATTGAGCTCCAGAATGATGTTTCCAACCAGAATCATGAACACTTCGAATCCCTAATTTCAGATTTCGGGCAAACCCAATTCTTCGACAATCGACAATGGAGTTCGTCAGCTACTCCCACGATTATAAACCAATGATTCATTGTTATCTAACGAGTTCCAACGGATTTGAATGTTTTGAGAATCTAAATTTCAAGTACAAGGAATTCGATCAAATAGTGAATAGAACAAAGCCATACAATTTCTAATTTTAGTCTCAAAAGAGTCGGATGAACAGTAACCCTTTTGTTTTCGGAATTTTGGATTTCTTTTTTTTTTTTCTTTTTTGATTTTCAGATTAGATGATAATCAAAACGAAAACCAAGGATTGATAGAACAATCCAAAACCTCCTCTTTGATACCAAGATGATACGGATTCGTATCGAAAATACGGATAACGAAAAAATACATAGAATCAACAAAAAGAGCTAGACCTACAATTGACTGGAAGAACAAAAACCAATTAGGATATGAAGCTTAATTACCTCTATGAACTCAATCAATTATAACCCGAAGCTATGAAAACCCTCAAAAGATTGGCAACTCTTGAAAATCGGGAGAAAATAATTAAGCAATTAAGCATTCACTACTAATTGTTCACCAACTAAGACTAATTTAACATTAATGAAAGCATAAACAAAGCAATAAAGGAATTAAAAGCATAAACATAAAATGCATTAATTAAAGATAAGGAAAGTATATGAGACTTGCATGTTTCTAGTTTTTCATTGATCAAGTCTATCTCTAAAGGCACTAATGCTTAGCTATTTATACTAGTATTATTTTAGGTACAAGGAATTCCTAAAATAGCCCCAAAGAGTGACTTATTATGCAAATTAGTCACTTTGGGTAGAACATACTCCAAGTTCATCCTCTTGCCTCAATTCTTGGTCTTCAAACTATTGGAACACATTGTAATGTGTATGAGACTTCTTCGAAACTCCCTCGGAGGCTTCAAGCTTCATAATCAACAATTCAAGATCTTGCAACTCTTTTGCTTGGCTTCTTGTGAATGGTCTAAATAAAGTAGGTGAATGTCGGTGTGTATCACTGCACGTTCCAACTTTTTCTTCATCAACCGTAAGAAACGTAATCAGAGTTCAGAAACGACGAGACCTCTGTTCTATTTACTTCTCCTTGCTCTGCTTCTCCCAATCAAAGCAATGATTAAATAAACAAACTTTTAGTAGTTGATTTGGAAAAAGGGATAACTTTTTAAAGTGTTTCCATTATTCTACGTATAAAATTTGCACCATTTATACATGACACAAGTTTGCTTGACATTATATTTTGCCGTCGTTATTGATCCAACTTCCACAAAAGCTAAACATGGAACAATAATATTACTTATTTAAAGTTCTAAATATTAGGATTTCTTACATAGTCCAAATAAGGAAAATTTTAATAAATAAAATATTATTTGATTTAGAAGTCCTAAATATTAGAAAAATAATTAAAACTACAATTTTGTCCAGTGTGAAATATATTTCTAGAGGATAAAAAAGCCGAACAATATTTCGCTAAGGGTGTTCGTGCTTTTAATATAATTATAAATTATAGTTTATAGATATAGATTATAGATTATTTACTAAATAAAATATCACTAGACTATTAAGCTTTGGTTTTAGGCTGGCATTAGGTATTAATTTTCAAACAAGACTGCAATTCGAGTTTGATGTAATATAGGTTAAGAAACAGTTCTTTGTTGTCAATTCGATGTCAATCTCTTTATTTTCTAAATTAAGATTTACATACTCAGAATTACATTAAGAAAATAAAGTTATATCTATTTTAAAAAGACTTATGGACAAGAATTATATTATCTAATTTTTTTCTTAATCGGATACTGATTTCTTTTTTAAAAAAAATCCAACTCCATTACAACACGATAAATCATAATTTTAATAGTAACATAATATAGTAAAATTTTGAAAATCATAAATAAAAAATGGACATGCAAATAGTAGCTAGGTCATATGAAATAAATATATGTATCTCTATATATCACAACTTTTTTACAATCAAAATACTTTCAAGACCAAAAAAAAAAAAAACTAAAATTATAGCAAAAAGAATATTGTTTACAAACTTGTACGCGCAATTTTTTTTATTCCCTTGTAAAATTTCATCAGAGTCCAAACATAAAGAATTTTTTCATGTTTAATTTCAATTTATGTTTTGCCTATTTTGATAGTTTTAGGGGTCCACCAAACAGTAGAGGTATCAGGTTCTCTACTGGTTTCCACAGAGTTATAAGCTAGAAAAATACGTAAGAAGACAAAGGATTTTTACGTGGAAAAATCCTACTCAAGGGGACAAAAACCACGACCTACACTTGTAGGATTTCAACTTCACTAACTTATAATCTAGACTATTACAAGCTACTTTGAAAGGCAACCTTACAAAGACTTCTACACACTAACTTGTAATACTTATTACAAGCCACTTTGAAACTATCTAGTTACAAAGACTTTGACACATGACTAGCTTTAGCCACAGAGATTAAGAGAGTAAAGAGTTAAAAGGATTCCTAACTAGTTGCTTCTACAAAAGCTAGTAGGATACAATGACAAACAAAATACAAGATTACAACTCAACTAAGGACATTATCAATACTTGATGAGTACGTTTTGTGTCTTTAGTGGAGTTGTCTTCTTGCTCTTGAAGCTCTTGAGTCTTTAATGCTTGAGAGCACTTAATGCTTGAATATTCTTTTTGTAAAGCTCAAGTAAATAAGTTGTTGTTCTTGCTTCAAGATATTATCTTCCATTCCATGTCCCAAGAAGGATGCCCAAATGTCTTGAGGATATAAGGCTCAACCACAAGGAAGTGACTCATGCACTGCTGCTACACTGTAGCGTGAGCAGTGACAGCCAGTCACTTTTTTGTCACAGCTTTTTACAGCTGTCAAGTTGACTTGTTCTTGAATCTGTGAGTCCAATGAGGGAGCAGGTCCCTCAGCTGATCCGTCCTTATTCAGTAATGAAAGATCCGGAATTCCTGGAGACATAGATGACTTGTGATATTGTATGTGCATTAGATCCTCGACCTGGTTCTTCACATAAAAGTTTGTTGGGTCATCAAAACAGAATATAACTCATCAATTTCCCCCTTTTTGATGATGACAAACTTTTATCATTGATAGGTGAATGTGATAGTGCAAACAATGAGTGACCAGGTTCCTAGCACGTTCCCCCTACCAATATGCATCCCCCTTAAACAGTGCACAGGTAGATCAGAGTTCAGACCTCCCAATTTTAGGTTCCTAGCAAGTTCCCCCTATCAATATGCTTCCCCCTTTTGTCATCATAAAAAAAACATACTCATATAAGAAAAATGAAGGAAGTCCACGAAAGTTAACTCATGCCCCTTGTGTGCACACAACATGGTAGAAGACAGAACAGAATTCACACAAGCATCAAGTAGAACAACAAAGACTGATTTCATTAATCACAAAAGGATGCAGAAGGATTGCAGAAGTCGGTGCTCGAAAGCTAGACTTCATTTGTATTTTCCAAGACAGGATCAAACATATTGTATCCAACCCAAAGAAACAAAAAAACATTCATAACTGCCAGCCATAACACAAAAAGAGAACAAGAGAGACATGGAGCCTAAGGAGCACTAAGACGAGGAAGGCTTAGGGGTGGAAGTAGCAAGAGTGCGAAGAACCAAGTCCATGTGTGCATTGGCGGCGGACTATTCCTGAAAAAGCTTCTCTTAAGATCATCAACTTGCTGCTTCAACTCAGCATTTTCTTTAGTCAGGCGGACCACATCTGCATCAGATGCACTAGTAGAACCGGGTCCTTTATCAGAATGACCTGACACTTCCATGATGGAAATTTGCCCCTTGGGCCTCTTTATGGTGTCTTGGGCAGCATTTAGAGCATTGATCATTTGGGAAATAGTAGAGTTGTTGCCCCCAGCCTTCTCAATACATTCGCACTCCTCAAGAGTGGTCTTGGTGAAGCTCTGCTTATGGGTCCCAACGCGAGGGTTGTTGAGAGGTACCTTGAAGTGTTCAAAGACCCTGGTAAGTAGGAACCAATAGGGAAGACCATAATTACCATCCTTGAGGGAGATCACCTTGTCCATAGGACTGATCATGAGAGCGGACAAGTTCACGGAGTAAAGTTGTCAAGTGCCTCCATCAGAATAAGGTCAGCCCTGCAACTGAGCGTCTCTCAGCTCTAGGGAGAAGAACTTTGTTTACCAACTCAAAGAGAAGTTGATAAATAGGCAGCATAGCCTTCTTATGCACTCGGTCCCCATGCTGGACAGACCCAGACTTGACGATGACTTTTCGAAAGGTATTACTGCACGCATCCTTGGCGGGATCAACTGAGGAAAGACCTTCAGATGGAATTCCCAAAATGTCCCCCAAAACGGACATCATCAAACACTATGTCCACATTCCCCACTAATACACAAGCATGACCGTCAACAAGGAGGAAAAAGGAATCATAGAACTCTCGCACAGCATCCTCATAAATTGTAGCTCCACTCACATTCGAGAGATGATCCCACTTCTGGAACTCAAGCATAGCCATGAGTTGGCTCATGCCTGGCATATCAAGAATCTCAGGATCAATGGTACGTCCTAACAACACAACTTGTCTTTGAATACTCTCCTTCCTTGTGATAACTCGAGCAGAACCAGGTTCCTCTGCGGGTACTTTGTCCTCTTCACGCTTACGTTTACTCGACACTTTCAATGACTTTCCTTTGGATTTGACAGATACAGGAGTGTGTTTACTGACCTCTTGAACACTTTTCTTCTTGATCTCTTCTGCAACCTTGACGATTGATGGCCTCACACTCTTCTTAGACACAAAAGTAGTTCGACGTACTAGAGAACTGGGTTCCTCAGTAGTATCCTCGTCAACCTCCACAACAGGAATATCCTTGTCCACTGCAATGCAACCACCCTTTACCAGACGCCTCCGTTTGTGCTTGTTAGCTTTCTTGCTCTTTTCAAGAGCCCTATCCACTGCCTCTTTCATCTGTAGTCTAGTGGAGGGTCGCTTCACTGACGGTGTTGAAGCAGTTACTCCATGACGAAGTTTAAATCGTGCACTAAGAACCATGTCATCCTCGTCATCATCTTGTGGAGGAGGGATGGATTCAAGAGGAGGAGTGTAGAAGACCTTTTTAGAAGGAGAATAAGAGGATGGGGAACCAGGTTCCTTACCAAACTTTGAGAGAGATGTCTCATGGCGAGGAGATTCGAAGAGAATCATAGTCCCTTCATCCTCTAGAATGGATGAGGATGTTCCTTGATGTTTAGGAGGAGAGAAAGTACTTTCAGAGGTTTTTTCAGAAGAAAAAGCCATGATGTTTTCAGCGGCCTCTTTTTCTAGTGACTCCATGAGATGTTGAGTGTTTAGAAATGCAGAGTTAATGTACTGATTCAGATCATCCTCTGAATCTTCAGAGACAGGAGAAGTTTCTGAGGTGGGAGTCCCAGATGGTAGTACAGAGGAGGACGGTAGTGAAGGGGGTTTGTCAGAGGTTAGGGTTTTTTGTGACTATGAAGATGGTGGAGACGTGGGGAGCAAAGCTGCAGGAGATGAGGGCCCCATGGATGAAGGTTGGTCAATGGGAGAAGAGGATGACTCAGAGACAGGGGTTTGCTCCTTCGAGGGTGAGAAGCCCTGATCCTCAACGGGGGTAGAGTTGAGGTCGGCAGTAATGGTAGAAGGGGAGATGTTGTCTTGGGAAGCCATTTGCACAGTTTAGACAAAGAGTGAGAGAAGGAGGGAAGGAGATTAGTAAAGTTGTTGAGTGCAGAGGGGTGTGTGTGTGATGTGATGGAGAAGAAGAAGAGTTTTATAGAGGAAGGAGGGAAGGAGAAGAAAAGGAAACGGGTCCAATTGACGGTTTTGGAGAAATGGGAAAACGTGTAGGGAAGTTGAAGAGTGGAGGGATGGATGTGATTGATGTGTCTCTAAAAAGGTGGAGAGAGAGAAGGAGTAATGGCAGCAGTAATGAATGCAGTTACTTTTTGATAGAAAGGGAAAGAGACCATATACTTACTAACCTGATGGAAGGGAACCGGGTCCCCTACTTGGTTTGTTTTTTAAAGAGAGCCTTCAGTCTTTGTGTGGTCTACGATGCTGCTTCATTGAGTTCTGTAATCACCATGTGTATCTACCTTCAATGGTATTTAGGTGAGTTAGACTTTGCCAGGAAAACACCTTAGCATCTTACCCTAAGTATAGCAGTGTATCCATAAGAAAACCAGGTTCCTAATTAGATCTCAGCAAGCCCAGTGCAAGTCTATTCTTCTCGAAGTGTTCTCTTCCAAGGGCTTTGGTGAAGATATCTGCAATTTGATCTTCCGTACAACAGAATCGCATGCATATGTACCCCTTTTCAACATTGTCTCTGAGGAAGTGATGTCTCACATCAATGTGCTTAGTTCTCTTGTGTTGCACAGGTTTTTTTTCCATATTGAGTGCACTTGTGTTGTCACATAAGAGTGGAATGTTTTCAATGTACACTCCAAAATCCTCCAATTGTTGTTTGATCCATAGCAGCTGAGCACAGCAGGAGGCAGCAGCAACATATTCTGCTTCAGCTGTGGATAGTGCTACTGAGTTTTGCTTTCTTGTGCCCCATGAGATTAGGCAGGATCCAAGAAAATGAGCCATCCCTGAAGTGCTTTTCCTATCTACAAGATAACCTGCATAGTCAGCGTCAGCATAACCAACAAGATTAAAATTGTCACCTGAGGGATAGTAAAGGACCAGGTCCTGTGTGCCTTTAAGGTAACGTAGGATCCTCTTAGCTGCTTTCAGATGCGACTCCTTGGGATTAGATTGAAATCTTGCACATAGTCCTACACTGAAGACTATGTCTGGTCTGCTTGCTGTAAGATAGAGAAGTGATCCAATGATGCCTCTATACATGGTTTGATTTACAGGGGTGCCAGCATCATCCATGTCTAGTTTGGTCGCCACTGCAATGGGTGTGTCAATCACCTTAGAATCCTTCATATCAAACCTTTTGAGTAGTTCCTTGATGTATTTCAGCTGACTGATGCATATGCCCTTGATGGATTGTTTGACTTGAAGACCCAGAAAGAAGTTCAGGTCCCCCATCATGCTCATCTCGAACTCACTTCCCATAAGAGTTGCAAACTCTTTACACAAGGAATCTGTTGCAGCTCCAAAAATAATGTCATCCACATAGACCTGGACAATAAGAAGGTTCCTTCCCCGTTTCTTCAAAAACAGGGTGTTGTCTATCTTTCCCTTGGTAAAACCATTGTCAAATAGAAACTTTGATAACCTTTCATACCACGCTCTAGGGGCTTGCTTCAATCTGTACAGGTCTTTGTCTAGCTTGAACACGTGTTCTGGATGATCATGGCTTTCAAACCCAGGGGGTTGCCTGACGTATACTTCTTCTTTAAGATAGCCATTTAAGAATGCACTCTTCACATCCATTTGAAACAAGGTGAATGCCATATGGGATGCAAAGTCAATGAGAATTCGAATGGCTTCCATACGAGCAACTGGAGAAAATGTTTCATCATAATCAATCCCTTCTTCTTGATTGTACCCTTGAACCACCAGCCTTGCCTTGTTTCTAGTAGTCTTCCCATTCTCATCCAGTTTATTCCTGAACACCCACATGGTTCCTATGATGGTTCTACCTGAGGGTCAAGGTACCAAGGGCCAAACCTTATTTCTCTCAAACTAATGGAGCTCCTCTTGCATAGCCACAATCCAGTCAACATCCTTTAGAGAGTCCTTAATATTTTTGGGTTCAATTTGGGACAGAAAAGCTGAGAAAGCTAGGGAATTTTTGGTTTTTGATCTGGTTTGAACTCCAGAGTCAAGAGGGGTGATTATGTTATCAAGAGGATGAGAGCTTTTATGTTTCCAATTCGGAACCTGAATCTGATTGGTAGAGGTGCTTGGCATGTTGGTTAGGCTTCCTTGTGATTCCTGTTCTGCAGCCTGAGGAGTGCTTTCCACAGCATCTTCAACTCTCTCCTCAGCTTCCGCAGGAGAAATAGGAGTACCAGGTTCCTCCTGAGGTCCTGAGGGCAGTGTTGAGTTATCTTCCAATGTCTCCTTGGTTTGACTCAACATGTCAGCCTTTCCATTTTATACGTCAGAGATTTCACCTGGAACCAAAAGTGGTTCATAGTCTTGATCATTACCATTGTTGTCCTTGGTTGAGAATGGAGATTCATTGAAGAGTACATGAACGCTCTCTTCCACACACTGAGTTCTTTTATTGAACACTTTGTATGCTTTTCTTTGAGAGGAATAGCCCAGAAAAATTCCTTCATCACTCTTGGCATCAAATTTTCCCAGCT
This sequence comes from Nicotiana undulata, assembly GCA_005239495.1. Lineage (NCBI taxonomy): Eukaryota > Viridiplantae > Streptophyta > Magnoliopsida > Solanales > Solanaceae > Nicotiana > Nicotiana undulata. The sequence goes on from ML243217.1 coordinate 139,806, forward strand.
GATCCTTCCCATTGTTCAACATATAGCATTTGCAGCCGAAGGCCCTTAGGTGAGTTACCTTGGGCTTTTTTCCTTTGAGCAGTTCATAAAGGGTTTTGTTCAGTAAGGACCTGATCATGCACCTGTTCACCAAGTAGCATGCTGTGTTGATTGCCTCAGCCCAGAAATTCTTTGCAATCCCACTGTCTATGAGCATTGTTCGTGCCATGTCCTCCAAGGTCCTATTCTTTCGTTCTACCACACCATTTTGCTGAGGAGTCCTTGGAGCTGAGAAATTGTGTGTAATTCCATTCTCACCACAAAACTCATCAAACCTTGCATTGTCAAACTCCGTTCCATGATCAGATCTGATGCAAGCTACCTTCATGTTCATTTTCACTTGAATTCTTTTAACAAAGGCAACAAATACTTCAAATGTCTCGTCTTTTGATCGAAGAAACAACGTCCAAGTGAATCTGGAATAGTCATCCACAATCACAAAGATGTATTTCTTTCCACCTCTGCTCGCAATTCTCATTGGTCCACACAAGTCCATGTGTAGGAGCTCAAGAGGTCTGGATGTGCTGACCTCCTTCTTTGGTTTAAAGGAAGATCTCACATGCTTTCCTCTTGCACAGGCATCACACACACTGTGGTCCTTGAATTTTGATGTTGGCAGACCACGCACCAGGTCCCTCTTTATCAACTTGTTCAAGAGAGAGAAACTGGCATGTCCCAATCTCCTGTGCCAAAGCTCAGCATCGTTTTCAACTGCCTTGAGGCAATTCATCTCACCTACCTCCTGAGATTTGAAGTCGGTGACATAGATGTTTTTGTACCTTTTTGCTATCAGTACCACTTCTCCAGTTGCCAAGTCAGTAACAGTACATGCTTTTGATAAGAATTCCACATTATTTCCTTTATCACAAATTTGCGAGACACTCAAGAGACTGTATTTCAGACCATCCACATAATAAACATTCTCTATTGAGTGTTCCAAAGACTTTCCACCTCTTCCAACACCAAGAATGTATCCCTTTTTTCCATTTCCAAAGGATACATCCCCTCCTTTCAGGGCCTTCAGTGAGAGAAAATCCAAAGTAATGCCCGTCATATGTTTGGAGCATCCACTATCCATAATCCACTACAGTCCACTTCCTCTCACTGATCCCTGCACATGAAAGTTACTGGTTAGATTTAGGAACCCAAATAAGTTTGGGTCCCTTGTTATTTGAGAATGGGTGAATGAGAGCTCTTCTAGTCCATGCAGGCAGGTTTTTGTGTTTCTTGCTGGGACCGGGTCCCTGCTCAGGTTTTCTTCTGCCAGCAAGTATTTTGTTTCTCTTGATTGACAGGTCCCTGGCTGGACAACTTTCCTTGAAGTGTCCATTGTTCCCACAATGGGTACAAAGCCAGTTGTCAGGAACTGTGACATATTTGCTGTGAGGATTGTAAGGAGTCTTCTCCTTTTGAAAACCAACACCCTGCCTGCTCCCACCATTGTTAAAGTACATAGCATTGACAGCATCTGATGACCATGTCCAGTTTAGGGACTTTTTTAGGTCAGACTTTACCTTACTTAGTTCAACATGAAGCTCTTTGTTTTTCTCTAACTCCCTACACAGACTCACTCTTGCTTCATTTAAGTCGTTTTCAAGTTCAACAAGTTTTTCACTAGCTATTTCCTTTCCCTTTTCTACACTTGATGGACCAGGTTCTAGTTTGAGCTCGTGGATGGTTTCCTCCAGACATGAAACTTTATTCTGAAGGTCGTTTCTTTCTTGTTCTACAACATTGATTTTCTCATTTAACTTAGTCTTATCACAGCCTAGATTTTCAGTTTCTTCTTTCAACTCTTTTTCAAGATTTGCTAAGTTGTTCTTTAGATCCTCCACTACCATTAATAGGTCATCTCTAGTTTGTTCTACTTCTCCTAGTTCTGTGGTCAAGAGGTCCTTGTCTTCGACTAAGACATAGTATGTATCAATGAGAACATTAGACAGGGACAACAATTTTTTAGGAGAGTAGGATCTCAGATTTCTCTGAACATCCCTGAAGTTTACCTCTTCTGTGTTATCTTCTTTATCTTCTTCATATGATTGAGCCATGAGAGAAAATAGCGAGTCATACTCCTTTGCCTTGTTGTCAACATCCATCATGGACCTATTTTCTATTTCAGGTTCCTCATCCGATTCGCTTGATGAATCTCCCCAAGCAGCAAGGGCTTGTCTTACAACATTGTCAGCTGCACTCTTCCTGCTGAATCTTCTCTCCTGAATCTGGTTCCTCCTTGGGGCCTTATCCATGTTGAATTTTTGGGTATCCTGCTTAAGTAACGGGCAGTCTTTTATGAAGTGACCCTGCTTGCCACACTTATGACACAAGTCATGGTTCCTAAGCTTGCTTGAGCTACCCCTTCTTGGTATTCCACCATTCCTTCGAACCATCTTCTGAAATCTCTTGGTGAGATAGGCCATATCATGATCTTCCTCACTTGACTCTTGTTTTTCAGCTTGGAGAACCAGGTTCTTCTCCTTTCTGGGCTCCTTTCTTTCACTGTCCTTCTTTCTTTTCATCACATAGGTTTTCAGGTTCTCTATCAGCTCATCTATTGTTAGGACTTGCAAGTCCTTTGCCTCAGTGATAGCGTTTACTTTACTTTCCCATGAGCTAGGTAGGACACTCAGAATTTTTCGCACTAGTTTGTTCCTGGGAATGATCTCTCCTAGAGAGTGTAACTCATTGATAATGGAAGTGAACCTAGTATGCATGTCTTGTATGTTTTCTTCTTCCTTCATCTTGAACAACTCATACTCGGTAGTGAGCATGTCTATCTTTGATTGCTTTACTTGTGTTGTTCCTTCATGGGCTGTTTGCAGGGCCTGCCAGATTTCTTTTGCAGTTTGACAAGCAGAGATTCTATTATATTCATCCGTCCCTATTCCACACACTAGAATTTTCTTGGCACGAAAATTCTTTTCCACAGCTTTTCTATCGGCCTCATTGTAGTCTAGTCTTGTTTTAGGCATAAGCAGTCCAACCTCTCCTACCTTGTGCATAGGAACGTGAGGTCCATCACAGATGATGTCCCATAGCTCTGAATCTTCAGCCATGATGAAGTCGTGCATGCGAGTCTTCCACCATCCATAGTATTGACCGTTGAACCTAGGAGGTCGGTATGTAGATTGTCCTTCCTCAAAGTTTGGTGGAGCAGCCATTACAGATCCTTTCTTGGTGTTAATCGTTTAGAAAGAACCTGCTCTGATACCAATTGATAGTTTAAGGGTCCACCAAACAGTAGAGGTACCAGGTCCTCTACTGGTTTCCACAGAGTTATAAGCTAGAAAAATACGTAAGAAGACAAAGGATTTTTACGTGGAAAAATCCCACTCAAGGGGACAAAAACCACGACCTACACTTGTAGGATTTCAACTTCACTAACTTGTAATCTAGACTATTACAAGCCACTTTGAAAGGCAACCTTACAAAGACTTCTACACACTAACTTGTAATACTTATTACAAGCCACTTTGAAACTATCTAGTTACAAAGACTTTGACACATGACTAGCTTTAGCCACACAGAGATTGAGAGAGTAAAGAGTTAAAAGGATTCCTAACTAGTTGCTTCTACAAAAGCTAGTAGGATACAATGACAAACAAAATACAAGATTACAACTCAACTAAGGACATTATCAATACTTGATGAGTACGTTTTGTAGCCTTTAGTGGAGTTGTCTTCTTGCTCTTGAAGCTCTTGAGTCTTTAATGCTTGAGAGCACTTAATGCTTGAATATTCTTTTTGTAAAGCTCAAGTAAATAAGTTGTTGTTCTTGCTTCAAGATATTATCTTCCATTCCATGTCCCAAGAAGGATGCCCAAATGTCTTGAGGATATAAGGCTCAACCACAAGGAAGTGACTCCTGCACTGCTGCTATACTGTAGCGTGAGCAGTGACAACCAGTCACTTTTTTGTCACAGCGTTTTACAGCTGTCAAGTTGACTTGTTCTTGAATCTGTGAGTCCGATGAGGGAGCAGGTCCCTCAGCTGATCCGTCCTTATTCAGTAATGAAAGATCCGGAATTCCTAGAGACATAGATGACTTGTGATACTGTATGTGCATTAGGTCCTCGACCTGGTTCTTCACATAAAAGTTTGTTGGGTCATCAAAACAGAATACAACTATCATATTGCACTTCAACTTATATATTACTTTATTTACTCTCTTATGAATATACAATAAATTTCAAAACCAAACACATAAAACCCTAGATATTAAGAGAATCCCATCGGTGGTTGTGAGAATGCCCAATCAAAAATGGGTCGCACTTGGAGATAATACTATTAATTACTGGTAGGTGTCTTTTTAATTTAAAACTTTTGACATCCTATTGTACGTAGAATTGTGATCATCATCATTAAACACTAATATTCCTTAAACAAAACAATCAAAAAGCACAACTGTTATATCCTACATATTGACTTGGTCTGCTTCAGTGTCTGGTCCATGACCTTAAGAACCTCAAACAGGTAAATTCTGACTTGTCAGTTAGTAAATCTTGGATTTTAATGCTTGACCCACTAACTTCCATGTAATTTTTTGCAATTTTAGTGTTAATGAGATATGAGGGACTTCATTCTTGATTTTGAGAACTTAGCAGAGGGCATGTTTTGGTATTTCTTTGATGTGTTCGATTTCCTTGCTGATGAATTTCTGGTTTTTGCCTCTTTGCTTGAAGACTTTCTTGCCCACTTTATCTGCCTTATCTGGATTGCTTAGATTCTGCTCTCCAAATATTTGAGCAAATAATACTTGTGAGGTTCAAAATTATTAGATTTTGTCTCTTGTCTAGATGGATCAAATCCAAAAGCCAGTATACTATTGCTCTGTATCAAAAGGGGGTCGAATTCTGTATTCATATATTGGTGGTGTAGGAGATGATGAGATTGAGAACTTGGCTGTACTGTGCTTGGAGAAAACACCTCCTTATCATAAGTGGTATTTTCAGACCATGGCTAAAAAGACTTTTGGGTTTTTGATGGAAGAGGGGTGTGTTTATTTTGCTATTGCGGACGAGGGTCTTGGTAACCGTGAAGTTCTTCGGTTTCTAGAGCAATTGAGGGACGAATTCAGAAAGGTAGCTAGAAAGGGTTCTGGCCGGAGTATGTCGAATCTGAACTCACTTTGTTTACAAGAACAACTAGTTCCTGTTATTCGACATTTGATTACTTCGTTGGAGCATGTATCTGGATGGCCAGCAGATACTCCTCCACAACACGGTGCCAACAATGCCAATGGACAATTTGAAGGGAGTGGATCTTCGACAAGAGCCCCTTTGTTGGCCAAGCCTAGTAGACAAGACAAGAAGAAAATGAAGGATCATGCAATTGCAATGAGAGGTATTGAGTTGGAGGAGCACCGGAAATCTACGGAACGAGCTAAGGTTGATTCAGGAGTTACTGATCCGAATAATCAAGGTGCAGGAGTTCTTCCTCCACCTATGGTACAAAAGGAGTTTGGCTTGGTGAGGACTAGATCAGGCTCTCAAAACTTCCAAAGGAGGTGGTGCCATCAGGTAAGGATTGTTCTTGCCGTTGATGCTGCGGTATGTCTTGTGCTGTTTGTGATTTGGTTAGTTATATGTCAAGGTACAAAGTGCCTTCGCTGAGGTCATTGTTCAAAGTTTTGAAACTACTCCTTCCACATTACTGAAGAAGATGGATAATGAATTTCACAGCTTCTATGCGTATGTATAAATTTCTTTGCACTTTATTTAGGAACTCATTGTACAGCGATCTCTTGTTATGGATATAGTGGATATAGTGCGCTACAACATTTTCGGAGGTTCTTGTTTGGCTAATGTAGTCCGTGCTTGCAGCTCCAACTTTCTTGCTAGACCCGAAAGTTGTGTGCTTCCTGTGATTATTTTTAAGCTTTTGTTTTTTCAGATTAGTGTTTTTGTATATTTAAAACTCCCTGCTTACATGCGCAAAACATGTTTGTGCCATGTCCCTGCCTTTCTGTCAAACATACTCTGAAGTAAAATACAGCATTTGTCTGCTCTGCCGTGCAAAGCTGCATCTACTTTTCTACAATGTCTCTTCTGGGCTTTCTGAATTTTTTTCCTTTCTTTTCTGTTTTACTCTTGGAGGGTAAATTTTCCTTTTGAGGGTTTGAGGGAGGCTCTTTGCCCTGCCGCGTGAAGGACTATGAGGAACTTGCCAAAATTGAGTATGCAAATAGTGCGGCAGGCCTTCCTTAATGATGGGGCTCGGAGAAAATAACCGATTCCAATAATAGAGTAACATCAATATATCAATGATGACCATATAGAAATAACAAATCAAATAGAAGTAATGTGAGAAGAAACAACATGGAGAGCGTAATTACAGTACCCAATAAGTTTGACCTTTTTTTAATACTTATCAAGCTGCATTTCTTTGGTTGTTGTTAGATATTCAATGGAGCAAAACAAAAATGTTTCTTTCATAAAAACCTTTGAATGTATTACTGACGGCAGAGGAATAAGAAGCAAATTGCATCAGTATAATTTGCTGAAGGAAATCTATAAGCACACAGGATTCGTTTGGTTGAGCCTAGTGAAACTTTTTCCTGGTAGAAAGAACATAATTTACCTATTGTTATCTGGGAAAATGAAGATTGAATGTTAGTAGTTAGGTGAACAATTTTGAACTTACTTGAGCAACTCTTTTGATATCTAAAATTTGAGAATCAATCTGCTGAGTTTTAGATGGGTAAGTGCATTCGTTTTCAACATTCTGTTATTTGCTTTAGTCAGACCAGAAACGGAAGTTTATTATGGTAAAAAAAGGGTAGCCCGGTGCACTAAGCTCCCGCTATGCGCGGGGTCCGGGGAAGGGCTGGACTACAAGGGTCTATTATGGTAGTATTTTGTAAATACCTTTTAATCTGACTGCTTATATTGCATTGACAGAGCTCACACACTCGCCTCACTCTCTCTTTCTGAACTATTGTTAAAGGTATAAGCAATAGTTTGTTTCTGAATAGACTGATCTTTATCAATAGTTACCAACAGCTTGAAGCCTTGGACCTATTTTGGGTAATCTGTTACTCCTCTATCTCCTTAACGTGTGATTCTTCATTTATATAATGTTGTCCAAGAAGGGCCTAGTCATGTTCCTAGATATCATTGTTTTTAAATGTATTCAAAGTCCAGAACTAACTCCCCCCCCTTGAAGCTCTATGATCTAAAGGGATGAGAACTTTTTGTTTGAGTTCCTCGAGATCCTATACATTTGGATACATATACAAGGGTTGGTTTGAACTAGATTCTCTCTCTCTCTCTCTCCCTTGAAGCTCTATTCAGGTTGTCGCCCATAGTTCTTGTAACAGAGGCATAGTTTAAAATTTCCATGTTGGATTAGTCTTCCCATACTTTAACTGTGAATAAAACATGAGTCACAGAGAATGTTTTCTTGATTAATATGGTCCTTGGTTGGGGAAAGTTTTGGCGCCTAGTGACTGAGCTTGATATTGATTTGTCTAGATGGCCACTGCTGCTTCTATTTTTGTGAATGATCGGCATGTACTGAGGGGATCCTCTATCGTAGAAATGTTGCATTAATGTTGAAGGAGGATGAAAATCTTAGCATTAATTCTCAGTAGAAATTGATGCCAAAATGAGCGTGAGAGCATGCACTTCTTCTGTTGACTCGTGTGTTGCATGGTTCTATCTTTGAAACTGTAGGTTTTCTTCTGTAAGAGGCTTTTCACCTTTTTTAAGATCCACACTTGAATTTGTTGTGCACTCACACAGTGTTAATCTTGCAACTGTGAAGTAATTCATGGTTAGACTGATGCCATTGCCCATAGGTTCACTGCACTTATTAAGGTTATTAAACATAGAGAGATGGAGCATTGCATCTTGGGAAGCATGAATCCAACACCTGTCTCTTAGAGAAAGTTGTATAGAGGGGGAAAATCTGATTCCCAAGTTGTGCTTTGAGGAAAATTTGTTTCGAGATAATCCAATGAAAGCTAGAGAGTATCAATCATCTGTCTACTTTAGGAATGGAAATGGTTAATAGCCAGAGTATCATATCCATCTCCTTTGATGTCCTAGGATGGGGAATTTGACTAAGGATTGAATGTGTTGTTCATTAAATCTCTCTTTTAGCATTTCAGAATGCGGTTGCGGTTGATTGTTCGCCTTGCGATACCATTGCTCATTGGAATTCGCGATATTCATAATATAAACCAATTAATTGACAGAACAATCATTATACTTACACTAAAGCTAGCTCTTTTTATTTCTTAGCTGCTACTTCCTCTCTATACACAATTCCTTTTTTGTGGGTTTTGCTTTTCTTTCTATTGATTGAGAGTTGAGACCTAGCCTGTCTCCTTTGGTTCGTAGCCTTATGATGCTAGGCAACATTGTTTTGCTGTCAGGTGATGGTTTTGGCATTCGTCAATTACCGGAATTGTCTCAAAGGAACCATTTGCATGACAAATCAATGATCTTCAGACCTTGTCCCTTGAGAATTTTTGCAGACTTATTATAGATGATTTCAAAGTCAAAATAAATCATTCTTTTTCTTTCATCTCTCGTTGGCAAGAGTGATATATAGTACTAATGCACATTAATGTTACAGTCTTTCTTGGAAAGATTACAAACTCAAGCTACACCAGCTCTGTAAATATGAATAAACAACAGTTACAACAGCTGTGCAATTCCAAGACTTAGCTTGTCCATCCTGATGCGTATTAGCTCAAGATTACTCTTGCAAACTTGGCAGAATACCCAATAAGGGGAACAGATCATCAGCGACTAGGCATATATTTAGTTGTCAGTGTAACTTCAATTGTGAACCTGAGAGAGCAGAAAGGTAGCTTAAGTAACAGCCTATGGCTTATAAAGGGTATCATGGAGACCCACAGTAAAAAGCAATCCAGAGCTCAAATACATAGATATCTGAAGTTGCTTAAAGGAGCATGCCAACCAACATGTTTTCATTCCTTGTTCTTATTGGGGGCCTATTTTGTGGCTAATGAAATGTGCAGCTCCCTATTTAAAGGATTGCAAATTTAGCACTTAAAGCTCTAGTTAATACTAAACACTTTTAGTACTTAGACGTCAGAAAGGAGACCGAATGTGCATGCATCAAGGAGAAGTATCCATTAACTATTATCCGACTTAACTAAGTCTCAAAGACCTAACCTCTTCAAAAGCTGATTAGTGTTTGCTTCAAACACACCCAGCAGTTTTTGCATCTACAACTTTATTCCTGAGCACCTCCTCAGGCAAAACAACCCTGAAAACAGCATAATGGTGATTCAAGCTCCTCTCCCCTTGCAATCTGTGAGCACTTCCTAGTGCACCAGCATTGGAATTTGGGAAGGAAAAAAATATCCGTCTAACTCTTTGATGGACAAGAGCCATTGCGCACCTAATACAGCAAGACAACAGGATAGTGAAGTTGAAACCAGTTAAATATCTACAAATATGAACTTGTATGCTAACTTCCACAATGCCATCTGAGATTAGGTTTTGATCAAATTTCCATATGATACTCCCCGTGAATGCTCAAGGAAGAAGCCTTATCCTGAAAAATATTGATTGGACCTACTTCCTCTATAGTATAAAGATATTGTTTTTCTTGTTTCAGGGTAAAACTCTACTCGCTGCTTTTGGTGTGTTTTCCCAAACCTATCCCTCCCACCCCGTATCTGAGTGAGCCGCGTGTTTGTCCTTCATTCTCTGTATAGCACCTCTAAAATCTTTTGGAATGACTCGCATACTCTCTCAATTAAGAATTTAACCAAAGCTACCACCAACCAACAGTTCACCGCAGAATTCAACAAGCACAGGCCTTTGATGGGTGGAACTACCCAATTGAAGCTAAACTAGAAAAAAAAACTAGTAAAACAGCAGTTAAATCATATGAACTTACATTGCACATGGCTCCCAAGCCAGGTAAATGTCGCATCCAGTGCATAGATAAGGTCTGACGGATTCAGAACTATGGCCATTACTTTGGAAGTCAGAGTCTGTGATCTGAAAAGGCATATTATGATATATTGTTCATCAAAAAGTTGACATGTGTGATTCAAGAGAGAAATAATTTTTATACGTTTTGCAAATGAAGAACAGGAAATTATTGATGACAAAGGATGAATAGAAATCATTTTTCGAGCATAACAGCTAAAGAACAATATGGTAAAAGCATTTTTTCTTTTTTGAAAAATCAAGTTCATTTCATTTCTAACGCGCCATGATAGTGTAAAAAGTAAATATAACGTGAGCGATATCATCACTCTTGGAAAAAATATTTGATATCATCACTCTTGAAATTATTTGAGTTGTCTAAAATTCTCAAGAAACAACAGTAGACAAAAATGTAGAGGGCCCTAGGCGCCGCAAGAGCAGTATTTCTTCCTGTAGAAGGAAGGGAGAATTTAGCAGACAGAGCTGTTGCGAATCAAGCAGTCAACATATTATTGAAGTGATATAACAACGACATAAAGGATAAAAGGCATGTAGCTTAAATCTGTTGGACTTACCTTCTGTCTTTTAGAAGGAGACAGTGTGCAATCCTCCTTGATAGAGTCCTCCCCATTAAGTTTGTAATCAGGAAAAAGTTGTCTATCCCTGGCAGAAGAATGCTCGATAGCTACAATAGCGGCATGACGCAAAGGATGCCAGCAACCAGAGCTTGGACTTAACGATTGCACAGCCCATCGCCAAGGATGTAGACAAGCAACATTACTAATTACATGTTCAAATTCACCAATTGAACTGTCCAAAAGTGATGTCTGCTGGTTTTCCAAGTTAGAGGAATTGAGGTTTTTGGGATTGTCGGAGCAGCTACCTTCCTTGCTGACCTCATTTGCAGGACTTGCTGAGGATATTACCCGATCACAAGCACTTGCAATCACATGCTTAGTTAAAGGATCTACAATAACAGCAGCATTGACCACCTGCAGAGAAAGTTCAAGCAAAAGTAAATACTGCACGTCTCGGACATATTTACGATAGCATACTACAGATATACTTCCTTTCTAGATGACTGGAAACAATATAAACATAGCCTTCACAGTTATTAAGGACCGAATAGTAGAAAAATGGCAAAAACATACACTGCCACAATCAGACATCAGCCATACAATCAGAAACCATCAGCCTATGGCTGGGTCAAAAGTAAAAGATTACAGAGGTAGAAGGGTTAACCACATATTAATAACTATCACCTGCAAACTCATACAGTACATCGAAACTTGGAAGAATAACTTCATGCTTTTTTTATAACCGAGAAACTCCCGAAGGCCAATGGTGCATGGGCCGAAACTCGCTAGATGGGACGGCCTCTACCCTTTTCTGCTTAAATATCAGGCTTCTGTTTCTGGCAGGGTTCAAATCCGTGACATGTGCCTAATCCACACATCACGCGTTGTGCTCTTACCCCAAGACCAAATCTCTGGGGGCAAAGGATAGCTGCATACTTATGTCAAGATAAACTCAAACTTTCACATTTGTCCCAAAGTATGAGACTAGATTTTCTTTTAGCTCTTGTGTTAGATAAGGACATGCATTCTCTGAATTACAAGCACTTCATTTGCAATATTGATTCATCGACCAACTTTAGACAACTGTCTTAATTTGCAAATCAGGTGTATCCAGGAGTAACTTGGACCCAACCTTATGCATTTCCGCTCCTTGAAGCACCTGCCTTCTCTCGGACTAGTGCACGATCTACTTTACTTCGGCACTCATCATACCTTCCTACCTCCTAAGAAAGCCATATGTTTACCATATCCTCTAGCTAATTCACCCACATCCAGCTGGCCAAACCGTCATTCTTCCGTCTCTTGGGTCTTACGCCTCTTGAAAAATGGCACTACCCACATAGCCCTGCCAGTTCGAAATCATCCTCTTGAGGCAGTCTCACAAACATAAGTTTGACATGATGGTATAACTTCCCCTCAGCAGGGAAACCCCCTCGAGCAAAAGAGGGACATGACTGTAGGCGCACGAGAGCAAGGATTCACGTTGCATGAAACACTTCTTCCCAAACATTCAAAACCCAAAAGTATTGAATGTGAGATGAAGTAGGGTAATGCCTTCATCTAGACTCTAGACAAGGCCAAACTCCCTCCTACAGCAAGTTCAGTAAGTCCATTTCTTTTATTTGAAGAGGAGCACAATAATATGAAAGCAACTCAAGAGGCGAACAACTTCTAGTCCAGCTGATCCGGTGGGACCAAAATACATCCTATTGAAGCCTAATATCACAAGTATAAACATGATTGAGTAGTAAATTTACCTTCATGAAAATCTTCGTACGAAGTATACAAAACTATGTAGAATTTGCAGAGAAGGGACAACAGCAAGATGGAAAATAAAAAGAGAAAGAGAGGATAACTAGTGGTGCCAAGAGGAAACTTATTTATCTCTCCTTTCCTTCCCTCTTTCTATAGCTAAATCAAACAAGGGTAAAGAAAACTTTATAATCCTCTCTCCCTTTCTCTTCCCTTTCCTAGTTCCGAATTGTGTTCTACCTTGGAATGGCTTGCTAGGTTGTTTAACGTCATTTTTAGGATGAAGAAGATGCCCGAAAAGTGGAGGCGGAGTACGATGATCCCGTTGTACAAGAACAAGGGGGATGTCCAAAACTGCAACAACTATAGGGGTATCAAGTTGTTAAGCCATACGATGAAAGTGTGGGAGAGGGTGATTGAAGGGAGATTAAGGAGGTGTGTGTCCATTTCTGAGAACCAGTTTGGTTTCATGCCGGGACGGTCGACTACTGAGGCCATTCACATTGTGAGGAGATTGGTGGAGCGGTATAGGGCAGTGAAGAAGGATTTGCATATGGTGTTCATTGACCTGGAGAAAGCCTATGACAAAGTACCGAGAGAGGTCCTATGGAGATGTTTGGAGGCTGGGGGTGTACCTGTAGCATATATTAGAGTGATTCAGGACATGTATGATGGGGCTAAGACACGGGTAAGGACAGCAGGAGGAGACTCTGACTACTTTTCGGTTGAGATGGGGTGGCATCAGGGATCAGCACTTAGCCCATTTTCGTTTTCCCTGGCAATGGATTCTTTGACGCGTCACATTCAAGGGGAGGTGCCTTGGTGCTTGTTATTTGCGGATGACATAATACTGATCGATGAGACGCGAGGTGGCGTTAACGAGAGGCGGGAGGTCTGGAGACATACTCTAGAGTCTAAGGGTTCCAAGTTGAGCAGGACCAAGACAGAATACTTGGAGTGCAAGTTCAGTAGTGTTACCCAAGAGGCGGACGGGGATGTGAGACTCGATACGCAAGTTATTCCCAAGAGAGAGAGAGTTTCAAATATCTAGGATCCATAATTCAGAAGAATGGGGAGATAGATGAGGATGTTACTCAACGTATCGGAGCAGGATGAATGAAGTGGAGGCTCGCTTCTGGTGTCTTGTGTGATAAGAATGTGCCATTGAAACTTAAGGGTAAGTTCTACAAGGTAGTGGTCAGACCGACTATGTTGTATGGGGCAGAGTGTTGGCCAGTCAAAAAGTCACATGTCCATCATATGAAAGTAGCGGAAATGAGGATGTTGAGATAGATGTGTGGGCATACTAGATTGGACAGAATTAGGAATGTAATTATTCGGGACAAGGTGGGAGTAGCCCCTGTGGAGGCTAAGATCACGCAAGGTTGAGATGGTTTGGACATGTTATGAGGAGAAACACAGATGCCTCAGTCAGGAGATTTGAGAGGTTGGCCTTGGGAGGTGAGAGGAGGGGTAGAGGTAGACCTAAGAAGTCTTGGGGTGAAGTGATCAGGCGGGACATGACCCTAAATAGAAGGGTGTGGAGGTGTAAGATTAGGGTGGAAGGTTAGTAGGTAGTCGTACGTTTCCCTTTGTCTTCCCTAGTTAGATAGTATTAGTGCTAGTATAGTTCCCTTTTTTCCTTAGTTTGCTATAGCCGCGTGTCTTGTTCTGTTACTACTTACCTTCGGTAATTCCGTAGTTTGCTAGCAGTACTTCGTCATATTCTCATGTGCTACCTTGGACTTATTTGTCTAAATATACTATCGTGCTATTACTTGTTATCGGTACTCCTTTCATATTCTTTGTTGTTATCTCCGATTTAGTTTTCTAACTATTTGTCTTGCTATCAGGACTCCCTTCACCTTCTTTAACCGAGGGTCAACCGGAAACAATCTCTCTACCCTTCCAGGGTAGGGGTAAGGCTGCGTACATCCTACCCTCCCCATACCCCACTTGGTTGGATGATACTGGGTAGTTGTTGTTGTTGTTGTTGTTGTTCCTAAACATCCGGGGCCTTCCAGGATACTCAAGACTTTGTTCTTCTCTTCACTTTCCTAGTTGCCAAGCAAAGCATTCATCATTCTCATTTCAGATATAAACATTGCCACTGCTTCAATTCATTTAAGCTTGAAACTTTTTTCTAATGAAGTAGCTGGTAGAACAGTAGAATCAAGAATGCATAAGGAAATTAGAAATATAAACCACATGGTCTGTTTGCCTTGAACTATTGAAACTATTTTTGGTTGTCTAAAAAAGTGATCATTAGTAATTTGATTAAGATAATCACTTTTTTATTGGTAAAATTAAGATGATTGCTTTTTTTAATAAGGAAGATAATCGCTTTAATTAAGTAATAGCTGCTAAATAGCTCTAAAATATGATTTATTTTAACCAGTTAGAAAACACATATTGTGATTAAAGGCACTGATCCAATCCAAACAAAAGGACCCTGAATCTATTTGTCTTTTTCTTTTTTTCTTTTGGTTCTTCATTCTTGGGTAGACGGGGAATGGACACCGACATATGCATAGGAAAAAATGATGGAACAAGTGGAATAAGACAGACTTCCCAGACAATTGGAGAAAATGGTAGATAGTTACCTGACCAACACAAGATGTTGCCAAATCAATGGCATGTCTCATGAAACTGAAAACTGATTGTGATTCCTCTTCAGTAAATCCAGTTATGCCACTGATGTTGCTGTAATTGGGGGAAAAAGAAAAAAGGACAGTTCAGTTGCAAATTAAGCTAGCCCTACTGCCCTAGGAGATGCACACTTAGGCAGAATTCTCCGGCCTTTTTCTTTCCACACTTACTAGGTTGGCGGATGATAGGAAGTAGGCCAGAGCTTGCACTGTTCATCCCATTCTGCTTTTGATGTTGCAGCATATTTGCATACCTGCAAAAAGCTGATTTAAATGCAGAAATATAGAGTTTTTGCAGCTAAAGGAACATAACACATTTAAGATAAAGGATAACAAGCAATAAGTAAATTGGAACAACGAAAACACCAACATAAAAGTAGTGTTTACACATTATATAAGCAAAGAATCGGGAGTATTTCTTCCCTATGAACACTTCAGACCCACTCCCGTCAGTACAAAAGATATGAATAAAGCAACATCTTGAAGAGTTTTGCAAAATATCAGATAAATTTATCCATCAGTAAAAAATGAAGTCTTCCTATTTAGAGGAAACTAAATTTCCACATGACTAATCAATACCAATACTGATATTAGAAATTTCAAGAACTTGAGAAACAGATTGAATGAGAACTTCAGAACAACTACCTGTTTGAAAACATTAGACCAATGGAGCTTGATGACTCAATTCCACATATGCTACATTGTCCTCATTTTAAGCCGCACCACTTGCTTTCTAGATTGTCTATATTTCTAAGAACTTGCCAATATTTGGAAACAGTTTTCAACTTCCATCAATCCCTTGCATTTTAATTTCCTAGTTGTGTGAATCTCTATATCTTACTTCCGAAAAACGATTATATTGTGTTAAATCACAAACACAAGGGTCCATTTTCAATGAGGAAATCAGATATCCCGGAAAATATGAACATATTGGAACTTGAAAAATTAAAGTGTCTCACATACAGAAATGGAGCTAGCGCTAAATATTCATTTTTTTCTAGAATTACACAGGCAAACTAGCAAATTTGACATGCCACAGGAATATAAGATCAGACTATATTTTTAATTCACTAAGCACATTGGTTTCACTAGAGAAATGTAGTCTAACTGCGTAATATCTAGGCTTTCTAGCCATCGCTCGAGTATCATGTAATCATTGTTCAGGTCGACAGAGGACAAAGGTGTTATGTAACTACTTATATCAAACATCAACTAAATCTTGGAACTAAGATAAAAGGATGACCCACTTTTGTAATGAAAGTACTCAACTGGTATGATTTGACAAGCTCAAGAATCTCATATGGCATGGCATCCACCTTGCCATCATTTTCAACAGCCATAGATAAAAGCAAACATAACTGAAGTTTTCCTGTAAAATGAAAAACAAAAAGACCCTACCGTCACCACATTATATTCACAGTCTTTAGGCCAACAGGAGAAGCCATCTATACTGGCATAAAAATTTGGTACATTTGAAAAAACAAACACAGATGCAGAAGCTTAATACGCTTCCTTCAGTAATAACAATGCAAAACCCAGCAGCAAGCAATATAAGCTTAATATCTTTAATAGAGTTCTCTAAAACATATCCCTCATTTAAGTAATTATCGGAAAGGATATAAGCTTGACAAATTCAACCATGGGAAACGGTACAATACAAATAGAGAAGAGTTTTCGGAGTATTAGTGATAAGTAGCCTATAAACAGTAAGGATGAGATAGTAAATGACCTCCATCAATGCACTTCTTTTGGACACGCTTCACATGCCGTAAATTTTCCAATGGTGCAATTTGATTTAACTTCCTGATTAAAGTAAAATGCAAACTTTCACTGAGGACTCTAAAAATCAATTAACCAAATAAAAGGGACGACATGAAATTCAAACCTGACTAGAGTATTGGCATCTTTAGGTTCAATCACAGCAGCATGAACTTTTACTTTAAGAAGAAGAAAAAAAAGAGGGATTACAATCAAAGCACTAAGAAAATGGGGGCATTACAATTTGCAACAAGAAAAAAAAAGGAAATCGAAGAATTTGAAAAAAACCAGTGGGTTGGAGGTGAGGCAAAAAGGGTGGCTTTTCAGGTATGTGTATGATTTGTGGAGATACACTCTCTCTATTTGCAACTGTGTTCTTCATTCTTATCGTTGTATAAATTCTAAAAGTGTTGCCTTTGCTGCAATACGGGTACCGCCGGTGGCTCTGTTCCTAAAAAGAGGTCGGGCTTTCGGCGTCGCCGGTGGTTACTGTTTAAAAGGGCAATATCGTGATTGACTTTTTTCTTTTTCTCCACAAGAACACACTGTGAAATACTTGCGAATTACAATAATAAATCTTTTACGAAACAGGTTTCGGTTCAAAATTTCAAATAATGATGAAATTGAGTTGATTTATTGATTGACTGTTCATGAATAATTAGGTTGTAGGGTAGTCCGTGGTTGAGGTTAGGCGAGTGAATGATACGTTAATGTTTATCAAGTTGGTGATTGGTGGATGCACCCTCAATGTTATCGGCGCTTACGCGCCGCAAGCAGGCCTGGATGAGGAGGTTAAGAGGCGCTTCTAGGAGGGATTGGACGAGATGGTGAGTAGTATTCCTCATTCTGAGAGGTTAGTTATTGGAGGGGATTTTAATGGTCATATTGGGGAAGCTGCTGGTGGCTATGGCGAGGTGCATGGCGGCTTTGGCCTTGGGGATAGGTACGGAAGAGGCACTTCGCTGCTAGATTTCGCTAGGGCTTTCGAGCTACTGATTGCGAACTCGTCTTTCCCGAAGAGGGAGGAGCATATGGTTACTTTTCAAAGTTCGGCGGTGAAGACTCAGATTGATTACCTCCTCCACAGAAAGGGTGACATAGGATTGTGCAAGGATTGCAAGGTTATTCTGGGAGAGTCCCTCGCGACTCAACATAGACTCTTAGTGATGGACGTTGGTCTCTGGGTGAAGAGGAAGATGTGGGATGCTCGAGGCCGACCGCGGATTAGATGGGGAGCTTTGACTAAGGAGAAAGCCCAGGAGTTGGAAATGAGGTTATCTGATAGTGGTGCTTGGAGAAGTTCTGGGGACGCGAGCGCTATGTGGTCAGAGACGGCGAACTTGGTAAGGGAGGCGGCGTGGGATGTGCTAAGGGTAGCAAAGGGTTATTCAGGCAAACATCAAGGCGATTGGTGGTGGAACGATGTAGTCCAGGGAAAAGTGCAGGCGAAGAAGGTAGCGTTCGCTAAGTTGACAGGGAGCACAAGCGAGGAGGAGAGGAGAGTGAACAGGGAGAGTTACAAGGTGGCGAGGAAGGAGGCGAAGCTGGCGGTCACGGAGGCCAAGAATGCGGCGTTTGGCCATATGTACGAGGAATTGGGGGAAAAAGGCAGGGACAAGAAGTTATTTCGGTTGGCTAAGGCGAGAGAGATGAAGGCTCGGGATCTGGACCAAGTGAGGTGCATCAAGGACGAAGATGGTAGAGTTCTGATGGGGGAGTCTCAGATTAAGCAGAGATGGCAGTCGTACTTTCGGGGCCTACTTAACGAGGAGGGGGATCGGGATGTAGAGCTAGGAGAGCTGGGGCATTCGGAGAGTCGTCGCGATCTTGGGTACTGTAGGCGCATTAGGGTGGAGGAGGTTGTGGCGGCGTTGCGTAGGATAAGTAGGGGTCGAGCGACCGGGCCGGACGAAATTCTGGTGGAGTTCTGGAAATGCGTGGGTAGGACAAGATTGGAGTGGCTGACTGAGTTGTTCAATGTAATTTTGAATACTAAGAGGATGCCGGAGGAGTGGAGCTGGAGTACAGTGGTGCCTTTGTATAAGAACAAAGGGGATATCCAGTGTTGTAACAACTATAGGGGTATCAAATTACTAAGTCATACCATGAAAATCTGGGAGAGGGTGGTTGAGGCTAGGGTGAGAAAGATGGCGTGTATATCCGAAAATCAGTTTGGTTTCATGTCGGGTCGCTCCACTACGGAAACTATCCACCTTGTTAGGAGATTGGTGGAACAGTTCAGGGATAAGAAGAAGGACCTGCACATGGTGTTTATTGACTTGGAGAAGGCGTATGACAAGGTCCCTAGGGAGGTGCTATGGAGGTTTCTGGAGGCGAAGGGCGTGCCGGAAGCCTACATCAGAGCGATCAAGGACATGTATGATGGAGCTAAGACTAGGGTTAGGACGGTAGGAGGCGACTCAGAGCATTTCCCGGTGATTATGGGGCTTCATCAAGGATCTGCGCTTAGCCCATTCTTATTTTCCTTGGTGATGGATGCACTAACACACCATATTCAAGGGGATGTGCCATGGTGTATGTTATTTGCTGACGGCATAGTTCTGATTGACGAGACGAGGGTCGGTGTTAACGAGAGGTTTGGAGACAGACCCTCGAGTCTAAGGGTTTCAAATTAAGCAGGTCTAAGATAGAGTACCTGGAGTGCAAGTTTAGCGCCGAGTCGAGTGAAGTAGGCAGGGAGATGAAGCTTGGATCTCAGGTCATCCCCAAGAGGGACAACTTCAAGTACCTTGGGTCGGTGATTCAGGGGGGACGGAGAGATCGGCGAGGACGTCACTCATCGTATAGGGGCGGGGTGGATGAAATGGAGGCTTGCATCAGGAGTCTTGTGTGACAAGAAGGTGCCACCGAAACTCAAGGGTAAGTTTTATAGAGTTGTGGTTAGACCGGTCATGTTGTATGGGGCAGAGTGCTGGCCGGTTAAGAACTCCCATATTCAGAGGATGAAGGTAGCGGAGATAAGGATGCTCAGGTGGATGTGCGGGCACACTAGGATGGATAGGATTAGGAATGAAGATATTCGGGTGAAAGTGGGGGTGGCCCCGATGGATGAGAAGATGTAGGAAGCGAGGCTCAGATGGTTCGGGCACGTGCGGAGGAGAAGCCTTGATGCCCCGGTGAGGAGATGTGAGCGGCTGGCGGTGGTTGGCTCGAGTAGAGGTAGAGGGCGGCCTAAGAAGTATTGAGGAGAGGTGATTAGGCAGGACATGGCAAGAATGCGGATTTTCGAGGACATGGCCCTTGATAGGAAGGTCTGGAGATCAAGCATCAGGGTTGTAGGATAGGGGAACATGGAGCATTTCTTACTACATTCCCAGGGAGATGCGGGGTTGGGCAGGTTTTACCATAGATGGCTTGTGTATTGTATTGTGCTCCGGGACGGTAGTTTCTGGTTGATATTATGACATGTCATTTATTTTATGCTTTCATGTTTAGGCTATTATTTATGTGATTTCTGCTGGAGTTACTAATGAATTATTTTTTCTTTTCTTGTTTTACTTTCCTGAGCCGAAGGTCGACTGGAAACAGCTTCTCTGCCCTATCGGGTATGGGTAAGGTCCGTACGCATTACTCTCCCCAGACCCCACTTTGTGGGACTTTACTGGGTAGTTGTTGTTGTTGTTGTTGTAGGGTATAAGGTTCTTTTATTTGGTTCGAGGGTCATTAATTTGATGAGTACCCCCCTAAAAAAAGGTGAGGTTTATGGGTTTACTTTTATAGTTTGTTTGGATGGTTATTAGTTATTTGTCTCAAAATAGTATTTATTTTGGTTGTCTATTTAAAATTGATTGTGCTATATTGTTAAATTTATTGTTTCGGATTAATAACAAGTCCCGTTTTATGAAACAATAGATTTCGTGTGGTGGGATTGTATTTATTTTTCTTTTCAATTATTCTCTTACTTATTACTCCATAATTATATTTTTACCTTTATTTTTTATTTTATTTTAACTCTAAATCTCTAACCTATTGACCTACTTTGTCTTCGTCCATCTTTCATAATGCCTTTCTTTTCATCTAGATCCTCAAATCTCCGTCCGTTTCTTTGTCTCTTTCCATTGTTCTTTTTTTTTATTTATTTAAATTTTTGCTAATAATAGCTAACCTTTTTTTTAGGTTTTTGTTCTTGTTTTCAAGCTATATAATTGGTGATAAATTAGTGGAAGAAGTTTTCTTAAATTATTTTATGTTTAACTTTTGATAAATTTAATATTTAATTGAGGGTATTTTAGTAAACTTATCAGTTACAGTACAGTACAACACAGACAAATCATACAACAAGAATATTATTTAACAACAATAAATGATACAATTTATCCAAACGTTATATCCATAAAATAATACAGTATAATACAATACAATACAATACAAACATTATAAAACGACAGGTAACAATGATCCAAACAAGCTGTTAAATTACTTTGGAGTTCAATGTACACAATAAAATGTAAAAACTCCATTGTTGGACCTTATAAAGTGTTGAAGAGGACAAAATGGTCCCTTTTGCGTGTTATTCGATTAAATTGGTGATTGAGGATTGTTTGTGTTGGTATTTGGTGCCTTTATTTGATATTTGAGATCATTCGGAGCATATTTTGGATGGTTTGATCGAAATTGAAGTTGCCAATCTAAAGAACACTTTGTTAGAACATCCCAGAAAAAAGTATATCATCCCGGTAGACTTCGGTGAACAACTTAACATATAAGTAGACAAAATATAGCATCAACTCTACCGATCAGATAGAGAAATCCATGAAAAGCATAAGTATGACAATCCAATAAAATTCAACGAATACTTAACATATATATAAAGTAATCTTGAAGAGCAAAATATGATAATTCGGGAGAATTCAATAAACAATTTAATCCAATAGAGAAACTCACGAAAAACTTGCATGGGGCTAAAGGGGTGTCCATGGTTTTGCGAAAACCGACCAAAGTGGTGAAATGGAACCGTGCCAAATGTCTTATTAGTTTCTTCTTGATAAAATCTATTATGTTTTAGTATATATTTATAGGGGGTATTATTACTTTTAGCCTGTGCAAAAAACTATTTTTATCTGATATTCAAAAAAGTGTATAAAATTTGTATAATTTTTATATATAGCATACAGAATATATATATATATATACATATTATATATATTTTTCGGTTATTATTTTTACAGTGGCTATACAATGTCACTTCCCCCTATTTATAACTGTATTTGAGCATTAGGTCATGGGTCTTGAGGCGGATTAAGTGAAAACGATTATAAATAACACCAAAACCTACTCTATTATTAATAAAACTATTTTTCCGGTTTTTTAAACACCGCCACCAAGGTATGTTTTCTCCTCTTCTCATTTTTCCCTTCCCCATTTATATCTTTGCTTTTGCAAGTCTTAAAGGGAAAAAAAAAACATCAACAATCTAGATAAAGACATTAATCAGTGTGAAGTCACGAGATGCGTGGTGTTAGACACATCATTTATTCAAGCCAATGCATTTCTAGCTAATTTAGACATATCGGCTGTGCCACAAGCTGGTATGGAGATTACAATTCCCTTTTAACAGACTCTAATTGTATGCCCTACACTACAGAGGATATATTCTCCAAAGTTTCAACTCTGAAATTAATCTGATCGATAAGACAGAATCAACCTGTGATGCAAGAGAACCAAACGCTTCTTAAGTTTACATTGCACCAAAAAGACAGAAAGGCAAGCAAGTTCCTTTTCACAACCAAAATGTTCGAGTCTTTCTGAAAAGTTAGCTAATTCACATACATTTTCTTCTTCGGTAGAACCTAATAAGAGAACCTAGTTCATACGAGAATGAGACTAGTACAGTACACAATAAACATATTGTCTCTCATCTATCCCACTCCGCCTCCATAAGTTGTGGAACCACCTTTGAGGGACTTTGAGAGACGCTTTCTGAAGGCTGATTAGTGAAGCGATCCCATCCCATGATATGAGGCAGCGCAAACTACATTTATAAGACCAAAATCATAAATGGACAATGAGAACCACAGCCAAAAAAGTTCCATCTCAAAAAAGAACCACAGCCAAAAAGTTAAATGGAACTGCAAACCATTAGAGAGACATTTGTAGAAGGCACGCGTCAGAAAAGGACATTTTACTTGGTAAGCGGTGATTACTTTGTATAACAATGTGATTGACTTGCAAGCAGTCAAAGTAAACAGATTAGAATCATTTAGAAAGGAGGCTAAAAATAGACAAAACCCATTTAATATCCAAGAAATATTTTTGTTTGGAAAACTTAATTTTCAAAACTTTCTCAGAAATTCTCAAAATAAAGGCATTCACTCCAATGAGCGTCACATGAGGTTCATTTATTGCCCATCAAAAGATTGTATGCTTTTTCATTTTCGTGTAAAGAATAGATTTTTCTTATAAACAAGACAATCACTAGATAGATGGTGATGTACGAGGTTCTGGCTCCCATTTCACCTTCCTTCTCTCACGGCTCCATTTATCTGATATACATCATATATATTTCACTAACGAACTCAGAGCTAGGACAATAAAAGGAAACAGAAGCATCTCAAAGTAATAGGAAACAGTGTTCTTAGGAAAAATAATCAAATGGAGCATATTTGCTTTTACAAAAAAAGTATCTTAGTAGAACGTACACTGAAAGCTGTTCGCATAACAGCAAACTCAGCAGTAGTAACAGGAACAGTAAACCGATCATTGGTTTTGAGATTATTGTTGACCACACCTGCATAAAGGAAAAAATCGAAATGCTGCATTAATTATGAGCACTAATAACATGTGCTGACTGGCCAAATAATGAAAGTAACGTGCCAAGACGCCATACAGGAAAAGGATGTAACATATAGTATATCATTTCTTAAACATGTAGCTAAAACAGTTACTTTAAGGATACCATGGATCCTTAACATGGACGGTGACACTTTGAAAGCATCTAATGGGTTGAAAGAAAGATTTAATAGAAAATGCACATATAGATTGAGACTTACTCAATGAAACGAAATAACCACTGCCATCAGCATTTGGCTTAAATGACAAGCTCTTTCTTACTTGACCAGCATTGCTGTAACATTTAACTTTTGCTTAGTAAGAGATAGGAAATTAAGGGAAACTACTAATGAGTAGGACACAAGGATCCCGTCTAAAAGTGTGTAACAATGTATATGTATATATATGATATATCTACTCAAGATAACCCTAAGCCAAGAACTGAATCAGCCAATCAACCTTGATAGCATTGAAGGATCATGGAAGAATTCACAAGAATCTCTGGTTCCGATACTTATCAATGATCCAACCTCTGTTGCTGATAAAGCAAACAACTGCAATATGTTGAAATATCTGTCAGTCAAGTCAGAGTTCAGATATGTGACCATGTACAAGTAGAGAAAGAGAAAGTGAGAGTGATGCAGCAAACATACAGATGGATATTCATTTATAAGTAGCATACAGATGGATATTTGAGAAAAGAAAAAAAGACAAATTTATAGATGACTAATATCTCTAAGGAAGACAAAGCAGCAATGCAACACTAACGAGAATTTTACAAGCAGGGTTACTATAAACTTATAAGTTAGTGGCTCATACAAGACCAATCAACCCAATGTTCAGAGACTTAGTACTTTGCTAATAACCAGCAAAGAAGAAAGACAGTTTGCAGCCTAGAATAGCATTAAAAGCTGAAAGAAGACACCTAAAAGCAGAAAATAAGATCCTGTTATAACTAATGTCCGTTAATATGTGTAAGCTCAAATTAAGTTTGTTTGACTCACTGCAATAGAGAGAATGAGAGGCTGTTGATTGGAAGGAACTACTGAAGACGAAACGGAAATAAGTTGCTCATATTTGCAAACTATATAAGCACATTCATTACCTGCCTCTTTTCCCAGTCATATTTGCGCTCACCAACAGATGGCCAGAATGTCAACATAATGACACCCCGGCGATTGAGTTTAACACCTCCAGACTATAAGAAGAAGAAAGTATGAGAGGAAGCATCATTTGAGCAAGACGATTCTATTCTAAGAAAAGGTAACAAATATCATACATCCAGTTTGCTAAATGTGGGCAGTCTAGGTTCAGCAGAAAGTGCCGCCTTGCCTTTAAATACTGAGTAAGGAGCAAACACTCGACCTGTCAATTTTCCTGCTGTCAAGAGATAAGACAAAAAGATTCCAATAGCATCAACATCTAACATAACTACTTATTAATGAAAATATCACATAGAGACTTCATAAATATCTGGAAAATTTCTCTATACCATCAGCCACAATATTCTGTCTAACAGTAGAAAAACCTGCAAGAGTGTTGATGCCATGCTGCCAGATGGAATCTCTGACACTCTCTCCAGGCAATCTCTTATGCAACAACTGATTCCTACTAAGCAGAGAGAAATACTTCACGTTAGAAAGTTTGCTTCTATTTCTTTTTAATCAGTAACATCATGTTAGAAGTTTATCCTCACAGCTAGCAGTTAATTTTCTGGGTCCTTAAGCCAATTGATCTGCTTTCTACAAATTTTCATGAGAATTTTATGTGCCTCCATAATATAACTTTGAACTGGGGTCTTAAATAAATTTATGCTCCCTCTGTTTCACTTTATTTGAACCTTTTCGGACTACGAGGATCGAATTGACTATTCTCAGTGTGAATTCGGGCATAAATTCCTTAAGTTTTCTGAAATAGATAAAAGTACTATTAGTCACAATAGTTAACAATTAAAATATTTAAAACCTATTTGAAAAAAAACACGGTCAAAGAAAACCGTGCTTGACTCTCCAAATAATAATAGATTCATTCTTTTGAAACGGCAGAAGTAGTAGTTTAAGTATGGTCGGCTTCCTTGCTTCCACCAAGGCTTTAGGCATAGGGGAAGTGATCACCTAATATTTTTGCCTCCGCCGGGATTTTAAATCTGAGACCTCATAATTCTCCTCCCACTTTATTTTAAATTTGAGTTTGGCTCCTATTTTTCCCAGTAAAGTGGAAAAGATCACAGCGTTTCAACTAGGAGTATGTACAAAGCATTCATTCTTCCAAATCTATATACATTGACTAAAGGTCAAGGGTATTTTCCATAACCCATGCTTGTAAAAGAAAACATAAGCGTCCATTTTCGAATAAAGGGAAAAGGGAGAAATAAGATTGGAACTTGAGCATCGGATAACAAAAGGAAAAAAGAGCAGTTAGGGTTTAAGCAGGGGTTAATACATTTAGGAGAGCATCGTGAAAACAGAGAGCTGAGGTTTAAGCAGAGAACCTGGGGCGTAGGAATCCAGCGAGTTTCAATATCGCCATAGAAAGGAGCGGAGAGCCTTCAATTTTCAAACACTGCTACCTTGTACTTCTTCCGCTTTCCTCGCACGAAATGCTCAAAAATAAAAGGTCGGTACCAAAGTGAATGCATAAAGAACACTTCGAAATTCAGAATGGGTGATTTTGTATTAGAAAAACAAATACTATAGTATATAATATTTGAGTTTTTTCTAAAATAAAAAGATAAAATACTAACAACTCATATTGTATACGGTAGAAATTGGGGCTACACGATTTTACTATTTGATCGAGATTGGCATGTTGCATCAAAGAGCTAAGATGTTAAGTCCGAAATCGAAGCCTCTTTTCACATTGAGGTCAATAGCAATCGAGGCCAGAAGAGATAGACTTTGAGTAATATCGGGATAGCTTTGTAACGGAAAAGGCGAGATACCCGCGATTGGTCGAGGATCGTGGCGTGAATCTCGGAACGGATCAAATCTAGAGCGGTTAATACGATGTTTACACGATTTTCTACTATAATTAGAACTTTACCTTAATTAGAATTCTTCTACTATATAAAAAGAAATTCCGTTCATTTGTAATCATCATTGTTCAATGAGGAAAAGCTATACAATCATTTATATCTCTCTTATTGCTCTGTTTACTGTTCATCAGAATTACTTATTCTTTATTGCTCTTATAATATCATCTCGAGGTTAGTTCAGTTCGAGGTCTAGGTTCAACTTACACACTGGTTTAATTTATTTTGTAGTCCAATTCAATCATTTACTTTCTCATTTATCAATTAGTATTGGGTGAAATCGCATGTCGTTAAAACCACAATAAGGTTAATTATTATCCAAATTTTAGGGTAAACAGTTTGGCGCCCACCATATGGCTAAGGATAATAGTGATTATTCAATACTGATTCCGATAACACACTATTTTACACTTGTTCGTGTCAAGTATTTTTTTCTTTCAGGTTAAAAATATGTCAATCTCACAAACCGCACCCACACATGGTGACAATGGTCTCGGATTTCACGGGGAAAACGACAATGTAATTATTCTAGGGGTCGGGATGCCACAAGCTGATCTAGGGGGAACACCAGTTTCCAACCCAGTCAACGTCAGCTCACACATCGCCTTGAATGCGAATCTGGGCGCGTATTCCGAAGGGAGTGTACGCAGAGAAGACCGATCTGGTGGTCAAGGTACACAGGGGGGAGGAGATGGAGGAGTCAGTCTCCAAGTGATATTTGAAATGCTACATGCTCAACAAGTTGATATTGCACAACTACAAAATCAACATCGAACTCCGAGTGGGGTCGAACCGGAAGCCGCTCGCCGAACTGAGCCAGTATCAGAAAGGCCGAATACCAGTGATCAGGGATTGACCCCGCGATAATGAAGATGCTCGAGGAGATCACCAAATGAATTGAGTGGGGAGAGAAGAAGATTGAGGCAAATGATAAGAAGGTGGAAACTTACAACTCCCGAGTTGATCAGATACCGGGTGCACCACCAATTTTGAAAGGAATGGATTCCAAAAATTTGTACATAAGCAGTTTCCTCCAAGTGCAACTCCGAAGCCCATTCCCAAAAAGTTATGTATGCCAGACATACCTATACATGCGCCAACAAAGGTAACAATTTGGAAGATCGTGTTTTTCAAGCTTTCACTCAGGGGTTGAATGAATGAAGTTCTATAGCGTCACGTCAACTAAAGCAAAATTTGATCAAATATCCGACGGTGACTTGGGACGATGTACATAATCTGTACCAATCGAAGATCAGGGTGGAGGATGACCAATTAGGAACTCCTTCCGGTTCACTATATCCAAACAGGTCCGCAACCAGAAATCAGAGGGACATCGATAGGGAGCCTCGGTAGAACAAAGACCAATATCAGCCATATATCGCAGATCGTAGGAACGGCGGCCCAGGACGCAATTCCACCCGAAATGATCGAAGAAGTGATCGAGGACTGAGTTCTCGGGGACTTATGAGCAAAAGCGGTTTTGATTGTCGGAGTATAATTTTAATGTCGACGCATCAGGTATTGTATCAGCAACTGGAAGAATCAAAGATACTAGATGGCCCAAGCCCATACAGACCGATCCTTCCCAAAGAAGCCCCAATTTGATGTGTAAGTATCACAACACACATGGCCATAGAATCGAGGATTGCAGGCAACTAAAAGAGGAGGTAGCCCATCTATTCAACGAGGTCCACCTTCGAGAGTTCTTAAGTGATCGAGCCAAGAATCATTTCAGAGAAAGGGACGCGAACAGGAAAAATGAACATGAAGATCCACATAATATAATCCATATGATCGTCGGCAGGGTCGATATTCCATAATGGCCCGTGTTCAAACGCGCTAAGGTATCAATTACTAGGGAGAAACAGACCCGAGATTATGTGCCAGAAGGCACCGTATCATTCAACGATGAGGAAGCAGAAGAAATTTCTCAACCCCACAACGACGCTCTAGTAATTTATATCTTTATGAATAAAGTTCTAGTTAAGCGTGTTTTAGTGGATCCAGGTAGCTCGACAAATATCATCTGATCTAGGGTCGTGGAGCAACTCGGCCTACAAGACAAAATCGTGCTCGTAGCTCGGGTCCTGAACGATTTCAACTTGGCCAGCGAAACAACTAAAGGAGAGATCATCCTACCGGTGAACGTGGCTGGAACTATTTAAGAGACCAAGTTCCATGTAATCGAGGGCGACATGAGGTACAACACCCTACTCGGGAGGCCCTAGATTCACAATATGAGGGCAGTCCCTTCAACTCTCTACCAAATGATGAAATTCTCAACGCCGGACGAGGTGAAAACAGTATATGGGGAGCAGCATGCTGCGAAGGAAATGTTCGCGGTCGATGAGGTAATACCAATATCGGCACTCTCGACGTCAAAGGGATCAGACGTTAAAGAAAACAGGAGGCCAAATAGCAACCATAGTCACTAGACTTCGTTGAATCGAGGAAGCAAGTAACAGAAGAAGAAGGAGATGACGACTATTGGATCCCTTGAACCTTCGTTATTCCCGAAGATTCCAACACCACCAAATCAATAGTCGAAGAGCTGGAGCAGGTGATATTGATCGAGTACCTGCCCCGAACGAAAGGTATACCTAGGTATGGGGTTAACCCCCGAACTAAGGAAAAAACTCATTAAATTTCTTATTGATAACATAAATTGTTTTGCTTGGTCCCACTTAGACATGACAGGGATCCCACCAAAGATAACAACACATCAATTAATTTTGGACCCGAAGTTCAGGCCAGTAAAGCAAAAGAGAAGGTCTCAGTCCGAGGTAACGCATTCATCAAGGATGAGGTAACTAAACTTCTCAAAATAGGATCCATTCGGGAAGTAAAATATCCTGAATTGTTAGCAAATGTAGTCGTAATCCCTAAAAAAGGGAACCAACTTAGGATGTGTGTAGATTATAAGGATTTGAACAAGGCATGCAGCAAAGATCTGTCACGCCCCAAAAACGGAGGAGCGCGACCGGCGCTCAACCGAGTAAAACCCGACTGAGTAAGCCTTCTAGATTTCATTATACCCAACTATTTCACGAATAAAGAGGAGATGAACTTCATTAATCAATTTCTGAAAGTATTTCATTACGACTTCCATTTCATTTCCATTAAGAACTTCATTCATTTTAACAAAATATTACAAGTTCATGGATTTTTTTTTTTTTTGTTGCTAAATACCAACATTTCTAGTTCCACTCCCAACATCAAGAACCACCCACAAATTGTCTACGGAGCCTCAAAGTACAACTGAATGTGATGACCCAAGGGGTCATTTTATGAACGAAGACTCCGTTCTAGGTTTGAATTGGCGAAGGATAGAAATTTGGCGATTTTGGTCGACAGTGAAAAATTAGGTATCGGGGTCGTAATGAATTTCATAAGTTGGAGTAGGTTCATAGTGTCATTTGTGACGTGTGTGCAAAATTTGAGGTCATTCAGACGTGTTTTGGTTGGTCTCGACGTCGTTAGCGAATTTTGGAAGTTTAGAAGTTCTTAGGCTTGAATCCGAAGTTGATTTGGTATTTTGGTATTTTCTTGAGTGTTTTAGAGGTTTGACTAAGTTCGAGTAGTAATATATGACTTGTTTGAATTATTGGTTGAGGTCCCGAGGGTCTCGAGTGAGTTTCGGATAGGTTTGGGTTGTGTTGTGCTCGTTTTTCTTATGTTTTGACGTCGTTTCTTCAAGCATAAATGATATCATATTGAACAAATAAACTTTGGTTTCTGTTTTGATTGAAGTATTAGACCCGTATCGTCATTACGTACCCGTAGCAAAAAGAATTATCGAATTTGGACATAGTATGATGATTTTATGATCATTTTACTAAGTTTGCCAAATTTTCAGATTAATTACGAAATTGCCATTTGATGGCGTATTTAAAAATCCGCACTATTTGCAAATATTAAAACCTACATATATCCTTCATTATAAGTTCAAACTAAGTGATTCAAAATCATAACTTGACTAGAATTTCACAAGGAATCCATTGGAGGCATAAAAGAGAGTTTCGGGATCGTCTGACACGAGAAACAAGGCAGAATAGCTGACAAAAATATATAAAATAAGGGTTTGTTCATTCGGTCATATTTTGAGTTGGGGAGCTCGGATTTGAGCGATTTCGGAGGCGATTTTCACCATAGGGATTCGGTTAAGTGTTCTTTACTTGTTTTTTGTTATGTTTCATGAATCCATCTTCGTTTTTGGGAATTGATTGATGATTTAAAAGTAAAATTGAGGGAGCTAGGGCTTGTGTTTTGGAGAGTTTAAGTAGGGATTTGAGGGACCAAATGTAGTCCAATTTTGATAAATTTTATATGGTTAGACTCGGGAGAGGGCGAGGGTTTTGATTCTTCTATTTTTGACTAATTTTGGGATGTAAGCCCGGAGGTTTGATTTTGGCCGATTTCAGATTTTTAGCATATTTTGTAGTTTTATTGTGGAATTCGATTCGTTAGCCTATGTTGATGGTATTAATATGATTATGATTAGATTTGAGCGGGTTAGAGAAAGATTCTAAAGGAAAAGCTGTAATTTAGCAGTGAGTGGCCTGCGAATTTGAGGTAAGTGCTTGGTTTAACCTTGACTTGAGGGAATAGGAATCTCCAACTTAGTTGCTATGTGAATTTGCATATGTGTGGTGTATAGGTGAGGTGACGAGTATCTATTCATCACCAAATTGTTTGTTAAGCATGATCCCTTCCCCGTTTCCAATTTAATTGATCCCTAGTTTAATTGTTTTATGATCATTGATGCCTTCATGTCTACTTGGTTCGTCAACTTGTTGTTAAATATTGTTTCAAGTATTTTGAAAGTGTTACATGTTGCTTAGTCACATTGTGGTACATCTAGTTGAGCTGGTTGTCAGTGTTACATTATACATTTCGGTTGGTTTCGCTGTGTAGTGATAATTGGTGAAGTTTCTGAATCGTACAGTTTCCTGTTTATGATAATTGAGATTTAAGTTTTGTGAAAGGCTTGGAATCTCATTTGTGAAACTTTATTATAAATAAAGAGATGAAATACGATTTGTCTGGTGGGAGTGGGTTGCACGCCGCAACAAGGAGTAATAAGGGTGGACAGGTGGGATCGGGTTGTGTCGCGCCCCCTTTTTCAACTCCTCCTTTGGGATTAGTCAGGGTCTTAACATTATTGGGACAACTCGTTTCCTTTTGGGAAAAGGGTATGCAAGGATTCAAAGAGTCTCCACCTAACGAATTAAGGTGCGTTAGGGATCCTATTTAGGGTCATTTACAAACAAGATTTAGATAACCAGAGAAAGGGTAAGGGATTGAAATTACTCCAATGGGAAGGTGTTAGGCACCCCTCAGAGTCCACAACTGTGGTTCTCGGCCAAACAACTTTGTGAATTTAAGCAAGTAGAAAATAGGCAATTAATGTTTAAACAAGTAAAGAGTTTTGAAAGACTCGCAGTCTAAGCACACATGTGTCATAAAAGTTTGAGAAATATTTAATATCTAAGTAATGTTTTGAAAGAATTATAATCTAAACCTGTATACAAAGGATAGGGGAGTCCTAGGTTGTTTGTCATATGGATCACATCAGTACAATACCCGGTAATCACTCCTCAAAGAGGGGCTACACGTGGTATTAGTGCACTGGTCATCATGTCCATATCTACCCTTCCCACCCCTTAGTGGTTATTAAAGTGAGTGTTGGTCAGTGACCTCTATTGCGTGCTGTTACCCGTCCCTTCTTAATGTCCCTGGAGGAGTTTAGGACCTCTACCTATAAGGGCAGTTCTAGGCAAACCCTCAGGTTTAAAGGAAAAATACTAAGGCGACAAGCAAAACATATAGGACTTCAGCAAATAGAAACAAAGAAGAGCAGATAAGAGGCTCAAATTTACCTCCACAAATAATGCACATAGACAACACGACTCAAACACAAATAAGGGCGGTACTGTTAGATAGAACCCTAAGACATGGTGTCTAGGTGAATTCAGAATATAAGCAGATATGCCGATTTATTTTATAACTCAGAGACGGGCCCTAATCAGTTTGCCTACTGATTTTAAGACTTGTTAAACATTAGGCAACATGCACAAAGAGGCAGATTTCCAGTCTTAACAATTTGATTACCTAAGGCTTGCCTAGGCGGGGGGGACAATGTATACTAATTACCAGAATTATTAGAGAAACTGTTGTAAAAAAATATGTTGTTCTAGGTGTTGCAAAGCACAGAATTATTTCCAGTTGTTTTAGAGAAACTGAGTGAAGTTGTTTTGTACCTTTTTCATGCATCAGTAGTTAAGCTAGGTATAATTGAACGAATAGGATCCTATAACATGATATCTAATGCACGAAGGGATGCAGAATGATGCAGAATTCCTAGGCAGGATTTCTAAATGCACAATAGCTATAACATTAGGTAGGGTTTTGGGATATACGCATGTGACATTTTATTTTTAGTGTTGTTTATCCTATAACAGGATTTCTAAGTGTGCATAACAGTGTGAAGCAGGATTTGTGGAAGATACAAATTATTAGCATCATTTATCCTAACACGGGATTTTTCTAAGTAATAATGACAGTAATATCAAGTGATATACTGAAACAGTATGCATGAGACCTAGGAAGCATGATTTCTAATGCAGGATTTGCATACATAGGTCCTAAACATGAGTTCTATTGCGCAAAAAGAAATGTAAACCTAAGGACATGATTTCTACCCTTTGGCATGCATAGTTACCCTTTCCCTTTTCACTATCCGTCCCCAATAGTTGTTTACAAATAATTATTACAGACCATTTGCATGAATTACATAAATGAATAAGAAAAAGAAGAAGTTATACTATAGGGAGCCTACCAATAGGCCCAAGATCGCCAGAATTCTCAATGCCAGCGGGTTTCACATCCTTTCATATAATCCGAGTGTGTCAGAGTTCCCTAAGGACCTCAAGGGATCCCGAGCAATGCTCACACCCAGATTTTCATAACCATAATGAGTAAGTGCAGTGTGGAAATGCCAGCTCTAATGCATCAAAGTTCAGAGGGATCTCATAGGGATCACAAAGCAGTCACACATTAGAGGGGCGGAACTTAGGTATCTAATAGTAAAGTGAGAGTGCTTGACATAGTTTTGAAAAGATTAAGTAGGAGAACATTTTTTGAAAATAGACTGGTTTGAAATAAGCTTTGAAGAACAATAGAAGAGTTTTACTCAGTGAAAGCAGTTTGAGAAGGGGTAGGGCAACCAGAACAACAACTCATCATAAAAATAGCACACATAGAACAAGGATTTCAAGACAGGTTCAGTATCCACAAGCAGGGAGATGAGGGATCGGGGACAAATATAAGGCACATAGGGAAAACACACAATGATAGACTCACACATAGGTTCAGCGTGGGTTCAGGACTACATAGAGATTAAGTAACATATAGTGCAAATTGTTGTGTGCCAGGAATCAAAGAAAACAGAAGTGGGGCAGAATCACATTGAAACATGCAAAAGGGGGTAATAAACATGCTGAGTCTAAAAGGGGGGAATACATAACATGTAAAATGGATAACAATGTAATCAAGTTAAGTGCAAAAATCACAGCAAAACCATAAGTAGAAACATATCATAAACAAGATGAATTGAAGCACTAAGAGAAACATATTATTTTTGAAACTCGAATTGTAATTAGGACATACCAGATAGGAGATGTCAAACATATGATGAAGAACTTAAAGAGTAGAATAATCAGTCTTGGCTTGCAGCCGACTGATAATAGCAAGTAATTAGGAGAGAAGCAGAAGAGAGTATATGTGTATGTAAGAGAGAGAGAGCTTTCAACAGTGTGTGTTCGTGTGTTATGCTAATGAGAGAGTAGAGTATATATAGTTTTGAAAATAGGTAGAAATAAGGTAAAGTCCATATTCGAGCAGTAAATAAGGAATTAGAATCAGTCAATCACAAAATCAGTTTAAGCGCTTCCCCTAATTAAGGGGTTAAATTTCAAACGGTAATAAACATGTAATTAATAAGGTAATTTCAGCATAGTAAAAGTAAGAGACATGTGATCAATAAGGAAAGGCACCATATGAGGCACATAAGGAAATAAATTTAAGCATAGTAAAAGTATAAGGCATGTAATAGAGTCTAAGTTTAGAATATTCCAATTAAGGAAAGCACATGTGAATTAATTTGACAAATATTCATAGAAATAAGGCAGGAAATTCTGGAAATCAACAAGAAAACTTCGAGTGAGACTCAAATCACAGGAAATCAGCATCAATCAAGGAGAATATCACACATGTAAGGAGATACTCGAAATCAGTAGAGAATATTGTGTAAAAATTAGTAAAGTACTAATCACAATCGTTCGAAGATTCAAGGTGGAAAATAGTACTGATTTAAGCAGAATAAACACACATTAGGCGAACTCAGAAACCCTAATCACACAAAGTTAGGGATTCACATAGATCACAACAAATAATTAAAGGACTTAGCAGAATAAACATGATTTAGGCAGAAGTAACGAAGAGTTAAAAACCCTGATAGCAAGCATAGAGCAAATATCACAAGAAATCACAAAGTAATCATGAAAGGGAAGCATTCATACTAGAACATGTAAAACATTATCGCAAAATAGACTCAGAATCACAGATTGAAATCAGGAAATTTGGGGGTTTCTATCAAAATGACTCAAACAAAAGGGAAAAGCTCAAGTAATGTTTGAACATGGTAAAAATCATAAATAATTCTGAGAAATTAGAAAGAGGACTGTTTTGGAAAGGATTTTAAAAACCCTAGTTTGAAAAATGAAGAATCGTTTAGGGAAAAGGAAAATCTTGTGGGAAAACATCAAAAGAACTCCTAATATGCATAAATCTGTTACAGATCTAGAAAATCGAAAGTTTAAAAGTTAGGGTTTCAAAGAGAGAACCCAGAGAGGAGAAGAAAAAACTCAAAAGTCACCGGTTTTAGCCGGAAAGTGGTAAGATCTTACTCGGACGGCCATGGATGGCCGGACAAAATGGCACGAGATCATAGGAGGTGAGTGAACCACCTCTGGTTCACTTGAGGGCTTCAAGAGTAGTGACACACATTAAGGAGGGAGCCATGGGGCTGTGGGTGGTGAAACCACCATGCTTTCCGGCAAGGCGACGACCGGAGAAGGGGCCAGGTTTAGCGGAGGGAGTTGAAGAGACGAGAGAGTTGAAAGAGAGAGTTAAGACGGCTGAGTGAGTGAGGGGAAATGAGAGGGGGGGGGGGAGGTTAGTCTTTAGGTTTAATTATGGAAGGAGGAATCTAGACCGTTGATCAATTTTGACCAACGGTCGAGATTAATTCCGAATTGGGCCGGGTAACTTAGGTTTGGGCTTGGGGGGTCTGTTGGGTTATGTAATTGGGTTAGGCGTTAGGCTATTTTAGGGCTATAATTGAAATAAGGGTGGCTAACTGTTAAATACCTAATTAAATTAAATAAAACAATTCATAAAAATGGCTACTAATTGTATAAAAATGAAATTGATGCTTAGAAAATAAATTAAAATGATTACTTAGTATTTAAAATACAAAAAGACTAATTACTGGATAAAAAATAGTATAGAACATATGATTAGGCTATAATTGCAAAGTTATTGTAATTATAGCCAAAGAATGCCACGACTAATCATGAAATAATTTGGTCTTAATAGGACAAAAAATAATACATTAAATAAAGAAATGTTTTTTTGAAATCATTTGTAATGCAATTTTGTAATTATCTATTGGAAATAAAATGCTAGATAAATTAAAATAAATTAATAAAAAATATAGGAAAATTATAGAAAAATACCAATTGCTATGAAAGCATGATTTGAATGTATATATGCAAATTAAAAATATTTTGAGGAAAAATGGGTATCAACAGGTGGCATGCCGCAAAGGAGAAATAAGTGTGATATATATATAGGGAGGAGCAATAAGGGTGGACATGGGGGATCGGGTTACACGCCGTAACAAGGAGCAATAAGAGGGAATATTCACATTTTACTAGTTATAAAATAAAGGGTGGAACACTCATTGTTTTATTGTCATTATTTCATATTCTGTTCTTACTGTTATTTAAAGTGAAACTTGTTCTGTTTACAATTGTTGAGACATAAATATTGTGAAAGGTTTTGACTTAAATTGTGAAAATCTTTTTTATAAATAAAGAGATGTGAGTGTCTGGTGGGAGCGGGTTGCATGCCGCAACAAGGAGTGCTAAGGATGGACATGTGAGATCCGGTTACACACCTCAACAAGAGAAATAAGGGTGATATATATAGGGAGGAGAAATAAGGGTGGACAGGTGGGAGCGGGTTGCGCGCGGCAACAAGGAGCAATAAGGGAGGACATTTATGTTTCAAAGTGGAATTTGAAAATTTGGAAACTTATTTGAGAATTGGTTATAGCTGAGACCTAGAAAAGGTGGTTGAGTTATTTTATTCATTGCTACAGATTATTGTTTTGTTTAGTTTAGAATTTCCTTCTTGTTTATTATATATTGTTCATAGGCTATATTGTCAATGCCGCGCCATCGTCACTACTTCGTCGAAGTTAGGCTCGACACTTACTTAGTACATGGGGTCGGTTGTACTGTCACTACACTCTGCACTTCTTGTGCAAATCCAGGTACCAGTCAAAGTTAGGTGAAAGTAGTAGCTGACATTATTCGCACGGAGACACGAGGTAGATATGATGGCGTCAACAGATTCCTGGAGTCTTCCCTTTATTATTTAGATACTGTTTTATTTCATTCAAAACAGAGATACATTTCTTTCAGCCCAATTATTTGTAGTATTCTTTAGTAGTTCGTGAATTGTGACTCTAAACCCTGGGTAGTTATCTAGTTAGTATTAGTTCGTGGTTTGTTTAATCTTATCGAATATTATCCCTGATTGCATTTATTGGAAAGTATTAGATTTACTTTTTATTTTAAAATTGTTCTATTATGTTTTAGTAACTTTTAATAGAAAAGGTTAGCTAAATTTCTAACATTGGCTTGCCTAGCAAGTATGGTGTTATGCGCCACCACAATACCGAGGGTTGGAAATTTGGGTCGTGACAAGTTGGTATCAGAGCACTAGGTTACCTAGGCCTCACAATTCACGAACAAGCTTAATAGAATCTGAAGGATCGGTACGGAGACATATGTACTTATCTATCAAAGACTATAAAGTTAGGAACAATTTCACGTCTATTCTACTCTATCGTGCGAATTTATTCTATCACTAATGATTGAACTCGTTTATTCTTGTCCTCTCACAAATCTCGACAACACGCAATGCGTCTACAATCGGACAAGAAATAGAGCCCCAATGACAGCTACAAATTAGGGGAAGAGATAGAAGTAGAGCTCAGTCTAGAGCTCGAACATCATCACATATTGTAAAGCCTCAAATGGATCTAGACACAGAGGTTCTAGCTCAGTCGGTACATGTTGAACTAATTCAGATTCCAGAAGGATTTATAGCTACTATAGTGTTGCAGGATGCACTAGTCCGTTTATTGAGGTTTGACAAGTTTACCAAACTATTTCCACTCCATTTCAGTGGTACATCTTTTGAGGACCCACATGATTTTCTTGACCGTTGCTATAAAGTATTGCAGGACATGCGAATAGTTGAAAGCAATGGGGTTGATTTATATGAGCTGTGAAGTTTAACATTGTGGATTATCAGACGTTGTGACCTATGAATTCTTGCCAAGTGGGGAAGTCCACTGTCAAGGAATAGATTGTGAGGTCATGTGTTATATCGATTTTGGCCTGGAATGTATAAGGCCTGAGATTTTGCAAGAGATAAAGATGTGACTTGCAGTTTGTATGCCTCCTTAATAACCATATACCTCAGTACCAAAGGATTTATATAAACAACTTTAAATCTAATTGGAGTGCTTCAGAGGAGTACAGTGGTTGACGAGCTTCTAGACTATATGGTTCGTGCCAAGATTTATCTGTATAGAGCTCTACTTTTGTGATCATTGTGCATCAATAGGGATGAGAGTTACCCCGATGAATAACGAAGAGTATATGAATAAATGGGGTAGCTCAGCAGTGTTGGGTCAATATAATAAAAGAAGAAATTGGCCACCGGTGTTTGTCGTAAGCCTACGAAGAGGGCGACCAACCATTGTAACACCAACTACTTGACTCAGTTCTCATAACTGCTTCTGAAAGAGTTTGTTTCTCGGACTCTCCATAATGCGTGGCGCATAGGGTTTGAACGGTTGCGTCAGGTCACTATTACGGTGTCAGAATATGCCATCAAGTTCAATAAGTTAGCCGTCATACTCCTACTTCGGTTCATATGGCCAGAGAGCGAGCCCACAAACTCATTAAAGGACTCAATTATGATCATAAAATTTTATACGACTCAGGGCAGGTTGATACTTTATTTCGGCTAGTGGTAGAAATTGTCCTAGACTTGAGAGAGTCATATTTCATCAGAGCACTCAGGCTACGTGCCCCATTGTAGTTACAACTCAACTTACTTGACCAGCTAGGGGAAAAAGGGTTGAAATGTCGAAGGCGGAGGTCAGATTCCTAGAGGTGGAGACCCAGCCTGTTAATATATTTTCTATGGTATGGCTGATGTCGCTACACCAGATGGTGTCATTACAAGTACAATCTCTAGTTATTATAAAATAACAATTTCCTTAACTTGATTCGGTTATGAGTATCTAGGAAAGTCCTCCTAATATGATCCACTCATGGGTGAGCTTCGTAACCCTGAAATCTACTTATGTGAATACTCATGTTGGGAGTTCTATGGAGATAACTATGTCTACCATTACGTGTTATAATTTTGTTTAACAGAAAATATTTAAAAGAAGAAAATGGAATGTTTCGATTGGCATGATGTGAATATTACTTGTGATACAGAACTGAGGGTGAGATCCTCGCATTTTTAATATGATTTGATATGTTTAAATCGGACTACGAGCCACGGTAGAAGTTATATAAGGACGGGATCCTTGTGATGAAAATTCTTGTGTTTAAATTCTCCATTGTGATTTTTTTTTACTATAGTACTAATAGGGAGTCATGCCTGTTAGGTTTATTTGAAATTTTTTGTATAAAATTATCCGTGCATAATTTGCCAAATCCGTGTTATAATTATTGAGCTTTGACCTACGAGGTAGGTGCCCGCCTATGTGGCGTTAAATGAGAAACGTCTCTTCGGGCAAATAATTATGAGGTCTTTATTCATCGCATCTCATTATCAATATTGTGAAGGGTTGAAAGGGGATTATTGTTACATGAAGTTATTTGGTGATTTGGTAATTGATTATGAATAACTATTAAGAGCATATTGAACCAAAAAAGTGTTCCATTCAAACGGTCGGACGAGTGTGGGTTGAACTTCCAGAAGCTCAAGGTTGCTTTGACTACGGGGCCAGTGTTGACGTCGTCCACAGGTTCAGGATGGTGCACGGTGTATTGTGGTGCATCTCGTATTGGATTAGGTGCAATATTAATGCATGATGGCAAAGTGATTTCATATGCGTCTCGGAAATTGAAAGTCCATGAGAAGAAGTATCATGTTTATGACTTAGAGTTGGCAGCCATTGTTCATGCATTAAAGATTTGGAGACACTATCTCTATGGTGTGTCGTGTGAGGTTTTCACGGATCATCGCAGTCTTCAGTACTTGTTCAAGCAAAAGGATCTTAATTTAAGGAAGATGAGATGGTTAGAGTTATTAAAATATTATGACGTCACTATATGGTATCATCTGGGGAAGGCCAATGTAGTGGCCGATGCATTGAGTAGGAAGGCAGTGAGTATGGGAAGCCTTGCATTCATTCCAGTCGGTGAGAGACCATTACTTTAGATGTTCAGACTTTGGCTAATCAGTTCGTGAGGTTGGATATTTTGCCCATTAGTGTGTTAGCTTGTACAGTCGCTCGGTCTTCTTTATTTGAGCGTATCAGAGACCGGCATGAAGATGACCCGTATTTGATGGTCCTTAGGGACACAGTGCGACACGGTAGTGCCAAGCAGGTTATAGTTGGAGATGACAGTGTTTTGAGGATGCATGGTTGTATATGTGTGCCTAATGTTAACGACCTTCGTGAGTTGATCCTTGAGGAGGCTCACAGTTCTAAGTATCTTATTCACCCAGGTGCAGCCAAAATGTACCAAGACTTGAGGCAACATTATTGATGATAAAGATGAAAAAGGACATTGTTGCGTATGTGGCTCGTTGCTTAAATTGCCAACAAATGAAATATGAGCATCAAAGACCCGATGATTTGCTTCAGCAGATAAAGATCCCTAAGTGGAAGTGGGAGCGTATCACTATGGACTTCATTGTTGGACTCCCACGGACTCAGCGGAAGTTCGACGCAGTTTGGGTTATTGTGGATAGGCTGACTAAATCAACACATTTTATTCTAGTGGCAAGTACTTATACTTCGGAACGATTGTAGAGATATATATTCGAGAGATTGTTCGCCTTCACGTTGTGCCCGCGTCTATCATTTCTGATCGAGGTACGCAATTTCCCTCGCACTTTTGGAGAGAGGTTCAACATGAGTTGGGAACCCGAGTTGAGTTGAGCGCATCATTTCATCCTCAGACGGACATGCAGTCCGAGCGTACTATTTAGATATTAGAGGATATGCTCTGCGCTTGTGTTATTGACTTTGGATGTTCTTGGGATCAATTCTTGCCATTAGCGGAGTTTGCTTATAATAATAGTTATCAGTCGAGCATTCAGATGGCTCCTTATGAGGCATTATATGGTAGGCGGTGTAGATAGCCAGTTGGATGGTTTGAGATGGGAGAGGCTCGGTTATTGGGTACAAATTTAGTTCAGGAGGCCTTAGATAAGGTCAAGATCATTCAGGAGAGACTTCGTGCAGCTCAGTCTAGGCAAAAGAATTATGCCGATCGTAAGGTTCGTGATGTGGCATTCATGGTTCGAGAGAGAGTATTGCTTCGGATATCACCCATGAAGGGTGTTATGAGGTTTGGGAAGAAGGGCAAGTTGAGCCCTAGGTATATCGGGCCGTTTGAGATTATTGATAGGGTGGGGGAGGTAGCTTATAGACTTGCGTTGCCTACAGGGTTATCCTCCGTTCATCTGTTATTCCATGTGTCTATGCTCCGGAAATATCATGGTGACCCGTCCCGCGTGTTAGATTTCAGCTCTGTATAATTAGACAAAGACTTGACTTATGAGGAGGAGCCGGTAGACATTTTAGACCGGCAGGTTCGTCAGTTGAGGTCTAAGAGTTATCCTTCAGTTCGAGTGCAGTGGAGAAGCTAGCCCGTTGAGGCAACTACTTGGGAGTCCGAGTCGAACATGCAGAGTAAATATCCACACTTGTTAGCCAATCAGGTAATCTTCTATGTCCGTTTGAGGACGAACGTTTGTTTTAGAGGTGGAGATTGTGATGACCCAAGGGGTCATTTTATGAACTAAGACTCCGTTCTAGGCTTGAATTGGCGAAAGTTAAAAATTTAGCGATTTTGGTCGACAGCGAAAAATTAGGTATCGGGGTCGGAATAGAATTTCGGAAGTTGGAGTAGGTTAGTAGTGTCATTTGTGACGTGTGTGCAAATTTTGAGGTCATTCGGACTTGGTTTGGTAGGTCTCGACGTCATTAGCGAATTTGCGAAGTTTAGAAGTTCTTAGGCTTAAATCCGAAGTTGATTTGGTGTTTTGGTGTTGTGTTGAGTGTTCTAGAGGTTCGACTAAGTTAGGGTAGTGATATATGACTTGTTTGAATTATTGGTTGAGGTCTCGAGGGTTTCGAGTGAGTTTCAGATAGGTTCGGGTTGTGTTGTGCTCGTTTTTCTTATGTTTCGACGTCGTTTCTTCAAGCATAAATGATATCATATTGAACAAATAAGCTTTGTTTTCTGTTTTGATTGAAGTATTAGACCCGTATCGTCATTATGGACCCGTAGCAAAAAGAATCATCGAATTTGGACATCGTATGCGGATTTTATGGTCATTTTACTAAGATTGCCAGATTTTTCAGATTAATTACGAAATTGCCACTGACGGCGTATTTAAAAATCTGCACTATTTGCAAATATTAAAACCTACATATCTCCTTCATTATAAGGTCAAACCGAGTGATTCAAAAGCATAACTTGACTAGAATTTCACAAGGAATCTATTGGAGGTATAAAAAGAGAGTTTCAGGATCGTTTAACATGAGAAACGAGGAAGAATAGCTGACAGAAAAATATATTAAACAAGAGTTTGTTCATTCTGTCATATTTTGAGTTGGAGAGCTCGGATTTGAGCGATTTTGGAGGCGATTTTCACCATAGGGATTCGGGTAAGTGTTCTTTACTCATTTTTAGTTATGTTTCATGAATCCATCTTCGTTTTTGGGATTTGATTGATGATTTTAAAGTGAAATTGAGGGAGTTAGGGCTTGAGTTTTGGAGGGTTTTAGGTAGGGATTTGAGGGACAAAACGGAGTTCGATTTTGATAAATTTTATATGGTTAGACTCAAGAGAGGACGAGGGTTTTGATCTGCCATTTTTGACTGATTTCGAGATGTGGGCCCGGGGGTCGGATTTTGGTTGATTTCGGATTTTTGGCATATTTTGTAATTTTTATTGTGGAATTCGATTCGTTAGCCTATGTTGATGATATTTACCTGATTATGATTAGATTTTAGCGGGTTAGAGCAAGATTCTAAAGGAAAAGCTGTAATTGAGCAGTGAGTGGCCTGCGAATTTGAGGTAAGTGCTTGGTTTAACCTTGACTTGAGGGAATAGGAATCCCCAACTTAGTTGCTATGTGAATTTGCATGTGTGTGTTGTATAGGTGAGGTGACGAGTATCTATGCACCACCAAATTTTCTGTTAAGCATGATCTCTTCCCCGTTTTCAATTTAATTGATCCCTAATTTAATTGTTTTATGATCATTTATGCGTTCATGTCTACTTGGTTCGTCAACTTGTTGTTAAATATTGTTTCAAGTATTTTGAAAGTGTTACTTGTTCCTTAGTCACATTGTGGTACATCTGATTGAGCTGGTTGTCAGTGTTACATTATACATT
Source organism: Nicotiana undulata (assembly GCA_005239495.1). Lineage (NCBI taxonomy): Eukaryota > Viridiplantae > Streptophyta > Magnoliopsida > Solanales > Solanaceae > Nicotiana > Nicotiana undulata. The sequence continues at coordinate 183,331 of ML243217.1, forward strand.
CGGTTGGTTTCGCTGTGTAGTGATAATTGGTGAAGTTTCTGAATAATACAGTTTCCTGTTTATGATAATTACGATTTAAGTATTGTGAAAGGCTTGGAATATGATTTGTGAAACTTTATTATAAATAAAGAGATGAAATGTGATTTGTCTGGTGGGAGCGGGTTGCACGCTGCAACAAGGAGTAATAAGGGTAGACATGTGGGATCGGGTTGCACGCCGCAATAGGAGAAATAAGGGTGATATATATATATATAAGTAGGAGCAATAAGGGTGGATAGGTGGAATCGGGTTGCACGCCGCAACAAGGAGAAATAAGGGAGAATATTCACGTTTTACTATTTATAAAATAAAGGCTGGAACACTCATTATTTTATTTTCATTATTTCATATTCTGCTCTTACTGTTATTTAAAGTGAAACTTGTTTTGTTTACAATTGTTGAGACATAAATATTGTGAAAGGCTTTGACTTAAATTGTGAAAATCTTTTTTATAAATAAAGAGATGTGATTGTCTGGTGGGAGCGGGTTGCACGCCGCAACAAAGAGTGCTAAGGGTAGACATGTGGGATCAGGTTACACACCGCAACAGGAGAAATAAAGGTGATATATATAGGGAGTAGCAATAAGGGTGGACATGTGCGCGCCGCAACAAGGATCAATAATGGAGGACATTTATGTTTTACTTATTTTTTGAAACACAAGGATTTGAAAACTTACTGTTTTACTTTACTGTTTATCATATTATGTACTTACGGTTGTTTCAAAGTGGAATTTGAAAATTTGGAAACTTATTTGAGAATTGGTTATAGCTGAGACCTGGAAAAGGTGGCTGAGTTATTTTATTCATTGCTACAAATTATTGTTTTTTTAGTTTAGAATTTCCTTCTTGCTTTATTATATATTGTTCATAGGTTATATTGTTAACGCCCCGCCATAGCCTCATCACTACTTGGTCGAGGTTAGGCTCGATACTTACTCAAAACATGGGGTTGGTTGTACTAATACTACACTCTGCAGTTTTTGTGCAAATCCAAGTACTGGTCAGAGTTAGGTGAAAGTAGTAGCTGGCATTATTCGCACGGAGACACGAGGTAGATCTGCTGGCGTCCGCGATTCCTGGAGTCTTTCCTTTATTATTTAGATACTGTTTTATTTCATTCAAAACAGAGATACATTTCTTTCAGCCCAATTATTTGTAGTATTCTTTAGTAGTTCGTGAATTGTGACACTAGACCCTGGGTAGTTATATAGTTAGTATTAGTTCGTGGTTTGTTTCTGTCACGACCCCAAATCCTAACAGGCCGTGATGGCGCCTATCGTGGAACTAGGCTAGCCAACCATTACATTACTACGCTTTCGTTCAATTTTAACACTTCACAATATAACAATAAGTAAGCAACCATAGCATCAAAAAATATAATTAAGTCTTAGCGTCCCAATAATAGTCTAACGACCCTCCCAAGAACTGGAGTCAATAGTCATGAGCATCTAAGAATAAATAAATTTAACTCTGCTAAAACTATAATATGTGTCTATGAATCAAATGCTAAGACTAAATGAGGTAGGAAAATGGAGAAGCTGTGGACGCTGGACAACTACCTCGAAATCCCGTGAACTGCTGCTAACGAACAAGGTAGCTACTGCTCCAAATCGGTACCTGAATCTGTGCACAGAGGCACATGGAGTCTTTATGAGCACGCCAACTCAGTAGTAATTAAAATAAATCACAGTCTGAGTAATACAAACACACAACACAGATACACAATTCCACAAAACCAGTAAAACACCAAGTCACCATGTAGTATTCATCAAATAATAAGTTCGTAATCAGTTTCTAGAAATCCTTAGAAAACAAGTACAATATCAGTATATCTCAGTAAAATTCTCAGTGAAAACCAGTTTGAAAACGAAGTAAATCATAGTTTGAAACTTAGTAAAAATATTAAACTGCCCCTCGGGCCATAATCATTTCTCGTAACAATCTCTTTAAGTATTAGCCCATCAGGCAACCTCACAATCACTCTGCCCATCAAGCAACCTCACAATCACTCTGCCCACCAGGAAACCTCACAATCACTCTGCCCATCAGACAACCTCACAATCACTCTGCCCATCAGGCATCACTCAATAGGTACCGACGCTCACTGGGGGTGTGTTACAGACTCCGGAGGGGATCCTACAGCTAATAAGCCACAACATGGCATAAATCACACACAATATAGGACCGCAACCTTACTCATATCATATCATCCTCACAATATAGGCCTTTGCTCCTCAGGACATAATACACCGGGTTCTCGACCCAAAAACAGTGTTTCATTTTCAAGAAGTAGTATCAAAATACTCTGAGTGTCAAAACAATTTCACAGAAAAGACTGAGTGAAAAATCATAACATAGCAGTGAGGAAAATAGTAAAAACATCCCCCAAGGGGTAAACAAATCGGCACTAGGCCCCAAACATGGCTTACAGCCCAAAACATATCATAATGTATAAATACTATTTAAGCAAAGGCTTAAAAATCGGTTTCGCAACTCAATAGTCGCCTAAATAGGAAACATGTTCCAAAGTTTCCACCTTTTTATTTCAAAACCCGTGAAAGGGTGCATAGTCCGGGGTTTCATACCCTCAGGACAGGATTTAAAGACATTACTTACCTCAAAACTAGCCCGGAATTATTCCACAATGCGCTTGCCTCTCAAATCAACTTCCGAAGGCTCCAAATCTACCAAGTCAAGATTTTTATCATCAACATATGCTTAAGGAATAAATTCCAATTGAAAAATATCAAATTTGTCTAAAAAATCCGAATTCGGTCAAAACTTGACCCCAAGCCCGCGTCCCGAAACTCAGAAATTCTTATACAAAAGTGTTCTTCGTCCTCTCACGAATCCGTACATATAAAGAACACCAAAATCGGAGTTCGTTTGACCCCTCAAATCGACCCTTGAAGGTCTCATAATCTCATGCCCTAAAACCCTATTTTTCTACTGTTTTTCATGAATTAAAGGCTGGGATTA
>ML243221.1:0-10145 GCA_005239495.1 Nicotiana undulata
TTTGAGGATCGAGGTCATGAACAAATCGTTGGTTACTCAGATGCTGATTGGGCAGGATCACCTACCGACAGACGTTCTACGTCTGGATATTGCGTTTTAGTAGGAAGCAATTTGGTGTCTTGGAAGAGCAAGAAACAAAATGTAGTTGGACGATCTAGTACAGAAGCAGAATATCGAGCAATGGCTATGGCGACATGTGAGCTAATTTGGATCAAACAATTGCTCAAGGAGTTAAAATTTGGAGACATCAGCCAGATGGAACTTGTGTGCGATAATCAAGCTGCTCTTCATATNATGAGAGGACTAAACACATTGAGATTGATTGTCACTTCATCAGAGAAAAGATACTCTCAGGAGATATTGCTACAAGATTTGTGAAGTCGAATGATCAGCTTGCTGATATATTCACCAAGTCCCTCAGTGGCCCTCGTATTAGTTATATATGTAACAAGCTCGGTACATTTGATTTGTATGCACCAGCTTGAGGGGAGTGTTAGTTAAAGTAGTCAAATAGGAGTAAATAACACTAACCCTAATCCTATGTGTACTAGGAGTAGGACATGTAATATCTGTATATATAGGGTTCATTGTATCATTGAAAATAACAAGATTATTATTTCTCTCCCGTGTTTTCTCACAATACCAAAAACAAACGGAGGGCAAAAGTGCTATATTTCCGATAGTTCAAAGGCAGTTTTGACCCTTTTCAGCATAAGAAGTAGGATAGATGGAAATAAACAGGTTGTTAGATATGTATCTGCCACTATTTTTGCATTAAAGCAATACAAGGTGAAACTACCATCACTCACATTATGCATCCCGTTTTAATGAAACTTCTGAAAAATCTAGTAACGACGAGGCGTGCTCCTGTTTCAGGCCAGGTTGGTACCATGTGCTTGGGATTGTCCAGAATACTACAATTCCTTCTGAGCATGCCATCTGCAGCAGCCACACCCGCCTGAGGAGGAGCAAACATAGATAATTATCCACATGACATCAGAGGGTCAACAAAAGCAGGAAAAAACTCCAAATTGTTTTCAGATATAAGGTGATACTTCAAGTTGAAGTCTGTTGAGCTTGTTATTAGTAGAAGTAGTACTACCTTTAGTCCATCCTCATGGAAGCCATAGCCTGAAAGTATCGCAATAAATATACATCAACAGGCAGTGAAACACAAAGCGAAAAAGAAAGTCTGTCCACTAAAGGGAAGCAAGGACTAAAGAGGGAAAAACTCAAGCTACAATCTTCACCAGTAGGCTTTCCTTTAACATTATGCAAATATAGGAAGTGAATAAACCAAGACACAAGGTTGTTGAGCTCACTCGCAGGCATCAAGTTGAAATGGAAAAAAAGAAAGTGAATTGAAGCTCTCTTTGCAAAGACAGCTTGACAGCTTGTTTAGTCCCCTCAGTCTCGATGGCCAGGGCTATTTCATCTAAATAGAAATGGACTAACGGAGAGAACTATAAAAAGTCCTAAAAAAGAAGTGATATTCTTTCATAGTGTGGGTTCTGCAAGTGATTTAAAAGACAATAGTGAGTGGTGGAATTCTTCACGTTTCAGTTAAAGGAACTGGTTCTCTAAATGAAAATAGTTGAATTCCAGCTGCAGACTAAGCACGATAGCAGGTTACAAAGGAACACGTACCATGCTCTGCATAAAGGGAGATTCATACCTTGATATGCTCCACAAAACCATATTCCTCTCTTCCCTTGAATTTGATTTAGCTCATGTGAAGCGTTTGATGCAGCAACTGAGGGGACTAGGTGGCCTGTTGTCCACTTAAGCAATGTATGCTCTGGTGTGTGAGGAGGATCGACAGTTACGAGATAAGGCAGCTTTGAGTCACCAAGATTCTGTTAGGTTAGACAGCTCATAAAATAAGAGGGCAGTTACTAAAGAGAAGACTCTCCACTGAAGAACATTATCTTCTAATTTCTATATAAGGTCATAAATCGCTGTATTGCATAACACACCTGGATTACATTGAGCCAATATGTCATGCATCCTCTATTATTTGTAGTTCCTAGAAAGTTCAAAGCACTCCACGCTTCTGGATCGCGAGGCAGGAATGTTTTGTCACGATGAAGGAAAATATCGCTGTCATAGAGGAGGAGAAAATGATTTTGCAGTAACACATCATATATCTTGACTATGGTCCAATCCGCCAACTTCTCTCAAACCAGGCAGCATTGCAGTAAGAGAAATAAGTTAAAACAAATTTGTCAAGAAGATGTACCTCTTCAACATGACATTCTTCCCTTTTAAGCTGTGCTCATGGCAGAATTTTAGAGGCGGAATTACTAACTATATTAATCTTAGTTCAGAAATCTAGCAGGTTGTAGCTGTTAATTGACTACAACCAGCCACAATTAGAACATGCATTTTAACTGAATTTCACTAAAGCACAAAATAGGGCTATGCATTTATTACCTTTTTTAAGGAAGATAAACCATATAAAGGAGTCGGAAGTACCTATAGATATACTGGAAAGCACCCAGAATTCTTGTTTCATCGCATGTAGCCTCTTTGCCTAACATTCTCAGAGTATCCGGAGCATGTGCAGCCATTATGCATCCATCATATACTCCTTTGGCACCATCATTGCAAGCTATGGTACAACCTGCAAGGGTTCTTCCTTTCACAGTTAGAATCACGAGTAGTTCGTAGCTATGTGATGGTAACACAATACAGCTGACTGAAGCTTTTTCCCTAGATAAGCACCAAATGTATTCTATCTCTTGAAAAAATATCATAAAATGAATATAAACTAAGTAACACATGTTCTTTACAAATCAACAAGCTAGAAGCCAACATAATGATTTTTTATCTTCAGTCAAATCCACCGATGGCTTTTTATTCTCCAGTTAGCCTCCCCCCGCGGCCAACAACCCCACTTTTATACTTGTCGTCAAATAGGGAAGATATGGTAGTAAAATAGAGGGAAAATGAAAATGCAGATTAGGAATCCTATCAAAAGAAACAAGAAAGTGAAGACGAAAAGCCTTAATGGATAGAGTTACCCGTTATCTGCACTGGTGGGAGATAGCAAGTACCCAGTGGAATAGCCGAGGTGTGCGTAAACTGGCGCTAACACCAATGTTGTAAAAAAAACACTAATGGATATCAATGAAAACCTATCTTCCTCATTTCTAATTTCGCATTTATAAAGGACCATTTTAAACAAATAAAGTGATAGGGTCTTTTCATTAAATAAATTTCCATTAGGTAATAACCTATCCGTTTTCCAACAGCTATATACCCATCTACTATTATGATAAATAATCAGCACGACGAACTCTTGAAACAAGCCAAAAATAAAATCAAACTACACCTCCTTCATCTGTCGATACAGAATTTATTTCACAACCACTTCTTATTTGGAAGCCTCTCTTCACCAGCTCCTCCTTAACCTGCATTCAATGTCCCCCATCAAATTACTCTCAAGGATGACACATGCTTAACATATCATGCAAGAAAGTGAAATTGGTAATTGCCCGAAATTTTCCTCAGGGAAATAGTAAAAATTTTGTGGTAACTATGAATAAAAATTCACCTTGTTTACAGATGCATGTGGTCCCCATCTTACTGTGAGCAACTGAGAGAGACCAAAGAGCTTTAAAGAAAGAAACAAAAGCACCCTTAGGCGCAAGTATAATAAAATGATATATGTAGGCATTCAAATTCAGCCTCTTGCATTTAACAATTATGCTAATTGAACAGTAGATAAGAGAAAAGAAACCTGCAGAAGATGGTGGTCGCGGAAGAATGAAAGAATGGAATAAGCAGAAAAGCCCATTACTCCTTCTAAGGGACAGGACCAGATTGAAGAACATATTGGAATCTGTGAAACATATCAAAATCGCAGAAGCTTATAGCAAGGGCAATTTGTTGAGTGAACAAAACGCGTAATACACCTATCAAAATCAATAACTACGACAATCAGCAGTGTCACCACTCACCAGATAAGCCTTCAGAAATAACTCCGAACAGCCATTTGACTTAATAAATTGTCCTGTTGTTTCATTGCGATCAATGTCAGGATTGTTGTCAAGTGCTTCAAGGTAACTGCAATGCGATCAGAAACGTATTGGTGATGAAATAAACTTCATTGGAGTTAGCTCTTTCCTTGACACACACACACACATATATATATATATATAGAAAGTATACAAAACAGAACAATTTAGTCGATTTTAATCAAATGCATGATGTTCAAATGAACAGAGAAGGCTCCGTGCTCTAAATTTCTAATGATATCAGTAAATCAACAAATTGCTCAAATAAGAAGGCATATCTAAAGACAAATAAGTTATTGCTACCTTATGACATCTTGCTTGAACTTGCTAATTTCTCTGATCATTTGCCAAAAGTATGGATTCAACACATTTTTCTTCTGTGCAAACAAACTAGAGATTCCATTTCGGGTACCCCATTCGCAACCACTGCCTTGGTCTACCCTCACTGAAAATGACATATCAGATATCTCCATTTCAACTCCAAGGAACTCAAAAAATTCCATCATGCTTGGATAAGTTACCTGTCAATTACACCATCTCAGCATTAACATGTCGAATTCATGAGCCCGCCTTTAGTCCAGGGGGGATGTAGAGTAGCGGCCATGGGTTCATCGGAACCCAGAATTTACGACGTGAACCATAAATTTGAGTACAAAAATTCATTAAATTAGGTCTGAATCATAATTTTAAAAATATAATACTCAAAGTTTAAATTATGAATACGCCTGTGTTTTAGTAACCCAACTTTCCCCTTCATTTGCAGTATATGCTTATACCTCCTGTTTCTTAAAGTAAAAAAATCAAGAGCCCTCTCGCACATAAGAAAATTTTCCTTTTTCTCAAGTTTCTCTTTGAAAATAGTGTTTGGTTATCAAAATTTTATAATTTTTCCAATCTCACTTGAAAATGGAAAGGTTTTTCAATTGAAAATGGAAAGGTTACTATTTTTTAGTTGTAAAATATATTGAAAGAAACATCTCTAAATATATTACAAAAATTATAACCGAATTCAACCTTGACCGTGCAACCCGCCAAGGTTGGATACGTCAATAATCCGCCCATTTGTTGAAGAAGAATTAATTCAAATAATCATTCACCTAATCATTTAAATTTAAAATAATCGGTAAAGATATAATTTATGTATTATATATGTATAATTAAAGTATAATTTATATGGCTAAAAGATGTAAACAATGAAGATGGCCGGCTATTTATATAAAGATCCCTTTGTTAAACTCGGCCTATGTTGACCCAGCTTATCTCAACCCATCTGAAGTTAGCTGATTTTAGCCCAAATTGGTCCATGATTAATTTTGCTAAAATATTTTTAAAAATAATTCTTTTATTATTTGATATGTTACTCCTATATGACTATAACAAAAGAAAAAAAGAAGTCATATTTGATAAATAAATAATCATAAGAAAACAACACACATTAATTAAAGCATGGTAAGAGTTGGGTGGATTGGACTATGATCTAAATTTTGGCTCATCTTGACCCAACTTTTGACGCGCCCAAAATCAACCTAACCCGCTCATTTGACACCTCTAGTAAAAGTTTTTGTATGATTTTTAATTTGTGTTGTTATAAGAGCTTCTTATTAAGGAAAAAATTGATAAAATAAAAAGTCTAAAGTAAAATTATTTTGAAATATAAAAATATGTCATTTATTTTTAAACGAACAAAATTTTCATAAACCACTATAATTTAGAGTCTAGTAACTATAAATTGCCTAATTACCATTCGTAGCTACTATTCATTTGTTACTAACTTGTATCACTTGTATTTTTGTTCACGCAACGAATGCAACGTGTATCAACAGTATCCATTTGCGCAGTTGTATTCATTCGTGCAACGAATACAATATGTATCTGTAACCAATGGGAAATACAAAGGTGTATACAATTGATACAACTTGTATCGACTGTGTACATGGGTGTATACAAAGGATACAACATATATCGACTGTATTTGTTCGCGCAACGAATACAACTAAGGTCAAATACAGAAATACAAAAAAAAATATTCTTATTAAGAGTTGAACTCAAGACCTTCGCTCTAACCAACCGATCTACGAGAGCTTGTTGCGCTCTTGTTTTAGTTCAAAACAGTTAATCTCTTATTTTATGAATTTGCTATAAAATTTAAATATAGCAATGAATGATATATTTACTGAAAATATAGCTGCGAATAGTAAATACAATATAAATATTTGATATGTCACGTAATTTTCCCTTAAAAAAAACATGCCGCATAAATTTGTTCTAAGCATGAAGGTCTTTGGCGAAATGTCGTTTGCCTTTTTTACCATTTAGAAATAGATTTCACACTAGACAAAATAGTCATTTGATTATTTTTCTAATATTAGTAATAGTCACTTAATTATTTTCCTAATATGTAGAAGTATTTATTTAATTATTTATATGATATTTAGAAGTAGTCATTTAATTATTTTCCTAATATTTAGAATTTTAGTTTTTAAATTTTAAATTTTCTGCACATTTCAATCCAAACTAGGAATGTTTTCGTCCACTTTGTAAGGGTTTGTTTTGTTAATAAAGTTGTACACTTTCAACTCCATTTAGATTTAGGAGTATATATTTCATAATTTCAAAAAAAAAAAAAAAATTGAAAGGAAACGGGTGAAAGATCATATGTATGTCAACGACGGGATTTGTTCTTATTTTCGACTTTTATTTCATTCACTTATTTATTTTAGTGTTTGTATAGTTCGTATAGCATTAAAAACATCTAATTAAGAATTTAAATAATTTTGTAATAAATTGACTTCAAAATATTAAAATATTAATAATAATAATAATAATAATAATTAAAAAAGAACTAGGATTGAAATAGCTCGTAAAATAATATTTGTATACATGATACAAGAGTAAACGTTATGGTTTTTTACTAGAAGTAATAATAGTAACAATGTATTAATAAATACATATATAATATACAAATAATGTATTTGATATTCTATATTATTTTCTAGAAGCATAATGTATAATTAGGTGAATGACAAATAAAACAAACTAATTATAAAGATTATAATTATGTGATTCCGAAAAGGTGTTTGTTGCCCAAGTTTTACTTCAAAAAGATCTAATAATGTACTGTAAATTAAAATAATTATTTATTTTTAAATATTTAAGATATTAAAATTTCCTTAAAATTTTATTGAATTTTTTTATTTGAATAATGTAGGACTCCTAATATTAGAATTTTGAAATTGAATAAGATTTTGCTTACATCGTAATATCTATTTATCTATCTATGCTATATTAAAGACTTTCATTTAATTTAATTTTATAATTCAGGGCATATTAGTATAATATTTATGTAATTTTTAAGAATTTAATATTTCATTGACCCTATGACTAGTAGAAAGAAAAGAAGTAAGCAACAGGCGGTGTGCCATGTAGGACTTTGTGTTCAAAAGACATTTTACGCGAGATGAGGTGTTTATATGGTCGCTAGTTAAATTTGTGTGAATAACTCACAAATCATACTAATTTAAGGGGTTATATTTAGCCTTTTTTTAATTTGTGAGTAGACTTAGCTCATTCAGGATTTGACTCGCTCATTTCACACGTCTCTTCGTTCACTAAAGGAAAGATTTTCAAGGGTGGAAGAGAAGGAGTTTACTCCCTCCGATTCAATTTAGATAAGTTAGTTTGATGATTCGGTACGGAGTTCCAAAAAAAAAAATATTAAAGTTTATGATCTTAAAAACTTAAAGAGATAAAAGCTTTGTAGGACAATAATATTTGTGTGGTCATAAAAGATTCTCATTAATTAAATGAGTAAAATAAAAAGTTTAAAGTTGAATTATTTTTAATTGTAAAAATATATTATTCTTTTTGGAATGGATTAATAAATATATCATCTAAATTGAAACATAAAGAAAGTAATTGAAACCATTTACCTTTAGCAATGGTTTTTTTCTATTTATTGTATCACATATAAAGTTTTTCCTAATATTATTTGACTTGACACTTATTTGGAACATTATACGCCTAATTAGATTAGTTAAATATTTGGGTCACCTTAAAGTCTCTTAATCAATTTAAAAAAGTACTTACCCGACTGAAGATCATGAAACCAAGGTCAAGATCAACGCCGTCGACAGTGACAGGGTTGGCGTGGCCGCCGAGATCATAAACCACAACTTTGACACCAGCTTTAGCCAATTCATATGCAGAAACCAGTCCACTTATCCCTGCCCCAACCACTGCTACTTTCATGTTTAACACTTAGGCTTCAAAGTTACAACTGCATGCAATAACAATCAAGATATATTAGAAGAGTAAAAGCACAGTAGTAATTAGTAGTCACTTGTCAGCTGGGTTGAGGTTTCAGCCGAACCCATAGCTTTTGTTCAATCCTTATATTGTATTAAGAAATCCAATAAATATGTACAAATTATTGATTTAGAAACCCATTAATTTAAAAGGATTATAATCCCGGGCCTATAAGGTTAAAATCCTAGTTCCACCTCTGCTAGTCAGCAGATCACTCATTAGACGAGCATAGCTATGGAGTTGTTGGTGTTTAAGATGGGTGTTATAATGGTGGTAAACGTACGTACCTCAAGGATATTGCTGTGAGTTTTAAGAGTTGAGCATATTCTAAAAATGCAGTAAGAAAGGAAATGAAGTGACAGAGTAGTGAGAAATCTAACAGCCACTTTGTTGACTTTTCTACTACTAATTAATTTTTCTGTTACTCCTTAATTAATCATTGATGAAAATTCGACTCATATATGCATTGTAATCTATTTATGAATTATTCCTTTTTAGCACTTAATATGGAGGAGCCAACATGTAGCTGTGATGACCCAAAAGGTCATCCCGTATATTTTTAGTTAATTCTGTGTTCCGAGGTCGTGAAAACCTCCTTCTATCTTACCTCGATTTGCGTGCGCAGCCCGGGCGTGTAGCCGTGAAGCCGTTATTTGAAAAATTGAGGAAAATCGTAATTTAGTGTTGAAATTTTGCATTTAAGTTGACTTTGGTCAACATTTTTGGTAAATGAACCCGGACTCGTGATTTGACGGTCCCGGAGGGTCTGTAGGAAAATATGCGACCCGGGCGTATGCCCCTTAAAATAGTCATTTGGCTTGTTTAAATAATAGTCATTTGGCCCCCAAACTTTATTAAACTTTTTATAATTACACTTTTTCCCTTTTCTCAACTATAAATACCCCCTCATTCTTTCATTTTTACTCACAAAATCATCAATCTCTCTCTAATTTTCTTCTACTATTGCTTACTTTATTATTGCAAATTGTGAAAAATTGTGAAGTTGGTGAATTGAAGTATTCAAGTCTTCAACATTATACAATTTTCAAGAAGTTGTTCGTCAATTCGGTAAACTCGTTCCAACTCCTAAGTTTTAATATTATAGTTTTGTTTGTTTAATTTGTTTTTCATTATAATTAATATGGACTTGACTTTGAAAGGAATGTTTGGTTTTAAGAGTAAGGGAAAGGGAAAATCTAAAGTCGGTGAATCTAGTGGTCAAGCTACTACTCCTCCCCCGGCTCCCCGACGTAGACCTGTTACTCGTCCTCCCCCACCTATTATTCTTGATAGTGATAACCCTTGTTTTCAATTTACTGATTGTCAGTTTATACATGATCTTACACCAGGTTCACAATTAAATGATGAATATATGAATGTTTTTTATGGTAATCCAACTATCGATGAAAATGATGAGGAAAATGATGATTTAGATGAAACTCAACCCGATTTAGATGATACACCTACTAGTCCTGTTGTTAACCAAACTGATAATAATCCAAATGATGCCCCGGATGACCCTCCTGTAGTAACCCCTACTTTTAATAGACAACGTGGTAAACGGGCCGAAACATCTCTTGTTTGGCATTTTTTTACTCAACTAAGAGATCAAAATAAGGCTAAGTGTAAAACTTGTGGCCTCTTGATGTCTCATAAATTTAATGACCATTGTGGGGGGTACAGGTAGTTTGAGTAGACACATACTGAAACACCCTGACGCTAAAATTAAATTTCAACAAATGAAAGCTCAGCAAGAGAGACAAGTGTAGGTACTCAGGTTAACCCTAGTACCGGGTCAAATCTAGTTTAACCGGGAATTAA
>ML243223.1:0-10854 GCA_005239495.1 Nicotiana undulata
ATTGCGTTTACATTTTTGTTTATTTATTTTATTATTTCCAGAATTATTTTACAAATACAGAGTGATAACAATTTCTCCAAAGGTATTCAAATTTGAACGAAGTTAAAAAAAAATTTGGACAAAAAATGTTCAATATATATTATATACCTTTAAAACTTAATATTTATCTATATATATAAAATAATTTTCGATGAAGGTTAATCAATTGATCATCCTTAAGTGAACGTAGCTTTGCCCATGAGGCGAACACGTACCAATTGGAATGTTAGCCTATTAAATTTGTGCCCCACATATTGTTGCCTCTTCTCATTAACGAGTTTTAATATTGCTTTTTATAGACATTGAAACGTGGTTATTGATCTATATGTTGTAAATTTGAGTTTTCATGTCGGCACGATGAAATCGACATTTGTTGTGTGCTACCTGTTGTTATCTAAAGTTACTTGAGAGACACTTTCAAAGATAACGCTTACTTCTCAATAATTTCATGAATCAATTTGAAATATGCGTTTCACCATTTTAAGCCTTACTCACAGGCAGTCAATAACAGCTTGTTTACATGGTCGTTACTTATAGTATTGTATCATATTATTATTTTAAATATAATATTTGTTTTGGTTATTATTTAATTTTATTGTATTGTATTGTTAAATTTGTCATTACGTAATGACGAAATGTGCCACTTTATATAACGACCAATTTAGTGTGGTTGCGTCATTATCTTGTCTTTTTCGCTCATCTCACCCTTCACTATTATTAAATAATTTTAATTTATCTTTTATCATACCTTTTTTATATAATAAATTTACTCTGTATCATAATTTTTCTTTATAATATTATAAATTTATTCTTCATATTGATGGTTCGTATCCCTTCATATTCTTAGATTTTTATTACGTTACGTGGTTTTGTTCGCCGCAGGTATTGTATTCCCTGTTGCTATTATTTGGTACTACTTATCCTTTATCTCTCTCTTTTTCTTTTCTCTTCCATCTTTCTTCCTTCCTTGCTTTCCTCTTCTTCTTCTTGCCCTTTCTGAGCCGAGAGTCTATTGGAAACATGCTCTCTACCTGCATTAGGTAGGGATAAGGTCTGCGTACAAACTACCCTCCCCGGATCTCACTTGTTGGGATCAAACTGAGTTTGTTGTTGTTGTATTCTTTATATTACTGGTGCATAATATCATGAAACAATGACAAATGATACAATCTATTCAAACATTATATTCATCAAACGATACAGTATAATACAATAAAATATGATACATTATAAAACAATTTATAACAACCATCCCAATAAACTGTGAATAGGATAGATGGGAAATAGTTAGACCCTTAAATTCGATGTGATTAATAGGAATTTATCCAAAACTAATATTCTGTCCATTTCGCCGCAAATTCTGACGGGGAGAAAAGTAATTCTTGTATCAAAACGTGCCACCCTTTCGCTGTGCCATCTCTCCTTTGTCTCTCAATAGTTGATTAATCAAAACAAACTAGAGACTATATGTGAATATAGTGACATATCTAAAATAAGCTTTTAGAATATCTTATACTCCCTCATTAAAATTTATATGACGTAATATATCTGATTTTGGCATAATAATATTTTTAAAAAAAATATTTATTGTCTTAAAATTACTACGTATAGTATATGTGTGCGTATATGATATTTGAAACTAGCGGTCTTAAAATTGTATAAATTTGTATGATTATAAAAATTTCCCATAAAGAATATAATTATAAAAAATTTAAAATTGAATTATTTTTAAATATCAAAATCTATCATTCTTTTTTAAACGGACTATGATACTCTATGCGAATCTCACATCGACAAAATACTTAAGAGATATATATACTGGTTATATAAGTAGACATGCCTTAGACTTTAGTGACACATTTTAAAACTGTGTGGACATAGACCCAAAACAGACAATAACACTAACATACTGGACCGTTACACAAACTAATAACAAAAGTCTGTCACATAATTAGAAGTGAAGGAGTATATGTATCAAATATAGTTAGACTTCTTTGTAACGACATCCTTATATAACAATTATACTATAAAAGTCAAGTTTTCTCGAAATTGATCTTTTATTTTATGTTATAATATATATCCTCTATAATATTATTTTATTATAATATCTAAAAATTATTGGAACAAATAATTGAGAGGTTCGACTGTAGTAATGAAATCGAGTTTATCGTGTCATCTTAGTACCTGCTGCAATCCGTTACAAGTAGCTAGCATGAATTCGGTATCCATAGTAGACACTATATATATATGAGGGACCAAGTGACAGAGAGAGCCAGCCAAGTTTATCACGGCGCCGGAATTGAACTCTTTAATTTACTCTTCAATTTTGCATATAAATATGTCGTCTCAATATCATCCCATTATCCTCATCCTTCAATAAACATAAAACATCCTCTGTTTCTTCAGCACTAGTTACACAAAATGATGAGTTGCTTACAAAGTTGGCCTGAGCCAATTGTCCGAATTCAATCATTGTCCGAAAGTGGCATCCGAAAAATCCCCGATTGTTTCGTGAAGCCGCCTTCGGACAGGCCGTATGTCACGGAGTTAACGGAGCTGCCAACCTCCGTTAACGTTCCGTTGATAAACCTCGAAAACCTTAATTCTACAAACGATTTTGTCCCTCAGGAAACACTTGACCTCATTTCACACGCTTGTCGTGAGTGGGGTTTCTTTCAGGTGATTAACCATAGCGTTAGCCACGAACTGATGGAAAATACTCGCGCTGTTTGGCGCGAGTTTTTCCACCTTCCTTTAGAGGAAAAGCAAAAATTCGCGAATTCTCCTGTGACATATGAAGGGTACGGTAGCCGTATTGGGATGGAGGTAGGTGCCAAATTGGATTGGTGTGATTATTTCTTCCTTCATTATCTTCCCGATACGTTGAGGGATGAGAACAAATGGCCTTCTCTTCCAGTTTCATGCAGGTAAACCCTTACTTATTATAGCAGACGGTCTGTCTTATTTTTAAGATTATAAATCTCACATATAAGGAGACTACATATGAATATTTTTTGGGCGATCGACTTGGATAGTAGTGTAAAACCTTTTTGTTACCGCCAGTGTATATAACCTAAACTCGCTCTTGATTTGTTGTCCCATCTTCTATACATACACAGATTGTAGAGAGAGTTTAACTTACATATTCTATGGTGTAATCAGCTATAAGTATTCTCCTTATTTTTGTATTTCTTCAAAATAACCATGCAATCACGTTGTAAATATGTTCAACTTTTATCTCTCACCTTCTCCATTAAATTTTCAGTCAGATGCCTCTTTAATTCTCCATATTTTAGTCAGATGGATAGATGCATGTCTCTCTATAAAAACTGTTACATCTGTTTACTCTGCCTCTCCCCCATAATTTACTTTTCCTTTCTTGGTTTTCTCACAGAATTGGTATATACAGTTCACATGTCTAATAAAAAGGTGTCTGTATGATTACTATTTGACTCAAATTAATATACAAATAATAAAAAAGGCAAGGGTAAAGAATTTATAAGTTTGGGATCCACAGTCACACTTATTCAAGCAGGCTACTATAGCAACTCATGCCAGTGGAGAAAAAAAATAGTCCCCTGCACGAAGAATTCCGCATTCACAGGAAGGTTCGGGGAAGGGCCGTACCCCTAAGGGTGTGATATAGACATCATTATCCTAATACAAATATTAGTGGTTGTTTTCACGACCCGAACCCTTGATCTATAGCCTATAGAATCACACGACAACAACTTTATCATTGAAGACTCCGTTCAACTCATGCCACCAAAGGAGTAATGACATTTCATACGGACATAAGGTTCAGTCTTTGTCAACTTTTTCAAGATCGTTATGCGCCAAAATTGACTTCTGTCATCTTTCTATATAAGGCATTCTCATGTGAATCAAGTTAAACGTGGAAATACATACATTTCTAGAAACATCATTTCTTTTCTCCTCCTTTTTTTCCTTCTATTTGTACCTTTTATTAATATTTTGTTATGATTTCTTAGGAAATTGGCCGCGGAATATGGTCAAGAGTTGGTGAAATTATGTCGAAGATTAACTAAGATTTTATCGTTAAACCTTGGATTAAATGAGGATTATCTACACCAAAGCTTTGGAGGAGATTGTGAAACTAGTGCATGTTTAAGAGCGAATTTTTACCCAAAATGTCCACAGCCAGACCTTACACTTGGCCTCTCTCCCCACTCTGACCCTGGTGGCATCACCCTTCTCCTCCCTGACGCCGATATCGCCGCCCTCCAAATCCGCCACGGCAATAACTGGCTAACTGTTAAACCAATTCCAAATGCCTTCATTGTCAATGTTGGAGATCAAATTCAGGTTACTCTCTTAGTTCTGTTGCTCTCTTCGTTTCTTTTTATATGTATGACGCTGCTTGATAATTAAGGCACAAGGCACATAATAAAGTAACTTAGAAGTTGTGGTCTTTATGTTACTATGGCCACAAGAAAATCTCACTAAGGATAAAATGAGACGTTTACAATTAAAGAATTTCATATTTACAAATTTGCCATTGTTTTTTAAACAAATTAAAAGGAAAAATGTGTCATATTAAGTAATATAGTTGTATATTTCCTTTTTTACCTAGAAAATCAAGTAGTTTTGTTTTTCTTTTTCCAGAAAATTCGTTTAGTAAAATCGAACAATAATAGGCTAACAACACTTGAGATCCCAACGTTCATGAGTACTGAATACTCATGGATAAACTAAATAGCCGCTCAACCAATTATTTTAACTTAAAGTAGTCAATGGAGATATAATATATGCTCTCTCTATATATAATCTATGTATACCGTCTATATAAAGTAAACAGCAAATTCGTTCGGCTATTTTGTTAAAGATACCAACTAAAAATTGTAGATCAGCTATACTTTGTCTAGGTTTTGGCATATATGATAGTACATGTTTTATTTGTACATAATTTTCACCATAAAAATGCCTACATGCAGGTGATAAGTAATGCAATATACAAAAGTGTGGAGCACAGGGTAATTGTTAGTGCAGCCAAAGAGAGAGTGTCCTTAGCATTCTTCTATAATCCAGGAGGTGACAAACTCATTAAACCTGCAGATGAACTTGTGACAAAGGATTGTCCTGCCTTGTATTCTTCAATGACATTCAATGAGTATAGAGCTTTCATCAGAACTAAGGGTCCTTGTGGAAAATCTCAAATTGAATCACTTAAATCCCCAACATAATTTCTTTATTTTTCCTGTTTGAAATGTTCTTAATTATGTTATGCTGGATTATTTCCATCTTAGTGTACAAAGGATGTTCCTAATTACAAGCATGTTTTTACTTTCTTGAAAAAGGAAAAAAAAAGAATATATGAGATAGACTCATTATTCTCACATGCATCTGCTAAATTCAGCTCTTTATTTTTTTTTTGGTTCAAAAGATAAAACTGCATTAGATTAAAGCGTACAGAAAGGTTGGTGCTTGGGCTGCACCATATTACAAGTTATAGTATTACTAGTAGTAGCTACAGTGTTGGTGGTATTCCTAACGGAACTATCATCACAATACTCAAAAGTGGTAAAAGCTATCTCCTCTACAGCATGGTTTCCACCATTCAGCTCCAAGTTACTCCGCAAAACAGGTAGGGCTGAAGTATCGTCAAGTGCCACATTTGATGTAGGTGGGATTGATCTTGTAGTAGTTGTTCCTTGCTTGTCATCTTCAAAATGTTGGATCACAAAAAGTGGTGGTATTTCAAAAAGTTGTAGACTTGCCATATTGCTGCCCTCCTTTGCTAGTTGATCTGCTACTCTGTTTTGTTCTCTGTACGCATGTCGTACGCCCTACAGTCAATAAGCATGTTAGTGTATAAAATATTACCATTAGATAGCATCGTGATTACCTCCCTGGCATCTAATTTCACTTGGAGTGGTGTTAGATTTAGTTGGCGAGCCATGTGAAGTCCTTGTATCAGTGCTTGTATTTCTTCTCCAATAGAAGTTGATTGTGGTATATTGCCTGAAAAACTCACAATCCAGTCTCCTAGGTGATTACGGATTACCCCTCCTATGCCATCCGTATTAGACCTTAGTGAATGGGCTTCATCCGTATTTAATTTGTAAATATTTGGCGCATGAGGAATCCATTTAAGGTTAGTTTTAATTCTCAGGGGCCTTGTGTGAAGCTGGGTTGCCATATATGCAAATTTTATACTTTGTTGAATTATGTGGTTTTTGCTAACTGTGATATGGGCCTCTTCGTAGGTGTTCCTATTACGGACGAACCAAATGTTCCACAGACTTAGTGATAGAAAAGTACGTGAATTAATCCCATATCGTAATTGTAAGGTGTTCAAATTGATCAAAGGATGTAACCATTTTTGGGGGTTGTTCATATGGGTAAGCGATGTTATATGGTTGGTGAGCCCTATTGATGCCCAGTAGGTTTTGGCATTGGGGCAGATTAAGAAGATGTGTTGTAGTGTTTCATCTCCCTGTTGGCAGTAACATGATGTTTTTTGTAGTGATAATATTGATGGAGTTGAGAAAATAGCGTGATGGTAGGCGATGATGATGGAGGAGCCAAAAGAATGTTTTGACTTTAGGATAAATAGGTAATGCCCATATCCATTTGAATGTTGTCCGATTTTAATTGGGTTGGAAGTCAATATGTGTTAGTTTCGTGTACATTGATTTGACGGAGAACTGCCCTGGAGATGTTAATGCCCAGAATGTGTGGTCATGACTTTTTTGGAAATGGGAGAGGTATGGAGTTTGAATTTGTTGGCGTATGTTCAGTGGTAACTCAAAGGGGATATTAGCCCAGTCCCATTCATTTTGTCGAATAAAAGGAGTTAATTTTGATCTCCTGGTGTACTTGGGGCAAAGGTCCCTGTATGAGGGAGCGAAATGGAGTGCCACCCTTGACCCATGGGTCGTGCCAGAAATTAATGTGTTCTCCGGTGCCTATTCTCCATTCTAAACCAAGTTGGCAGTGTTTCCAGCCTTTGATAATGTTGCGCCATGTTAGTGAATGTTTTACCGGAGAAGACATAGTAAGATAGTTACTAAGGAGTGTTTTTTCCCAAAGGTTGTTGAGGGATTGGAAGAGTCGCCATGATAGGCTTGCAAGAAGGGCATCATTCATTGGGCGTAGTTTCTGAATTCCTAGCCCCTCCAAGTTCTTTGGGAGTTGTAATTTTATCCCATTTGAGAAGATGCAATTTTTTTTGTTGTTGTGGTACTTCCCCAAAGAAATTTGCGCTGGCATTGTTCCACTTTTTTTTATAACGGATTGAGGGATAGCTATATATTGCATTACATGATTTGGTAGGGCATTTAGGGTCGATTTGATTAGGGCTGTGCGCCTTGCCATAGTCATGCAATTTGTTTTCCAGTCTGCTAACTTACGTTTGATGTTATCTAGCAGGAATTGGAAGTCAGTGTTTTTGGGAGTTGAAGTAAACATAGGAAAACCCAAGTATTTCCCGAAATTAGTGCCTTCTGACATTTGGAAAGAGTCCAAAATAAAGATCTTGTTTGCTTGGGAGTAGTTTTTTGAGAAAAAGATCTTTGATTTATTGAAGTTAATTTTTTGGTCTGAGTAGATGTTGAAGTAGTTTAGAGTATCAATGATTGTGCGTCAACTTATTGTGCTAACTTTGGCTAGCAGGATGATGTCGTCTGCGAAGAATAGGTGAGATAGAGGTGGACCTGTCGTGGACAATTTGATTGGTTTCCACTGAAGGTAGTCCACAGATAGAGAAATGCTGCGTGAGAGTATTTCCATACACATGATGAATAGATAAGGTGACAACGGGTCACCTTGACAGAGTCCCCTTGAAGGACAGAAGTAGGGTGTACGTGTGCCATTTATTAAGATAGAGGTTGATGAGGTGGTAATACAGGACATAATTAGCGTGATAATAGAAGTGGGAAAGTTGAAAAACAGTAGAGTTTTCCTCACAAATGACCATTCTAGTATGTCAAATGTTGTTTCAAGATCCAATTTTAAAAGCATGTGACTAGTGCGGCCTTTTTTTTGTCCGGAAGGAATTGAGAATTTCTTCTTTTTTTTTTAAATAAATTTTCCCAGTATGTCTAGGGGTGTTTTATTAAGCAAAATAAGAGTTTGAATATACAACACAAGGGTAGAGGAAACCCTTCCAAAAAAAGAAGAAGAGGAATCAGCGTTAATACTCGCCTCCTCAGAAACAAGAAAACCAAAAAACTTCTAACTAACAAAGAAATTTGCCTTATCATATTTGTTTCTTATACTAGGAATTTGTTGTTTGTCAAGAAAGGATATGGCTTTTGCTTTTCTGGAGAGATGCTGATCTGACTAGTACACAATTGCATATTGCAATTCCAGTGCTTCTTTAGCCAGCGTGTCCGCCAATTGGTTAGCTTCCCGATAACAGTGAGCAATTTGAGCATTAAGGCTTCTCATTTTGTCTTTGATTTTATCCACTATAAGGCTGATGTTGTAACTCGTATCGCTTTCCTTTTGGAGTAACCGTGTAATATAGAGAGAGTCCAATTCAAGGATCACCTTATTGTAGCCATTTTGCGTACACCAGTCAATGCCATATAAGGCAGCCTGCGCTTCAACAATATTGTGGTTCTAGGCCGTGGCAGGAATGGAAAAAGCAACAATAATGCTGCCTTCTTCATCTCTAATCACTCCCCCAAGAACAACCTTTCCATCTCTCTGAGTAAAGCTCCCATTAAGTTACCTGCCAAACAATGTGATTTTCTGCAATATCTCTCATTTTAAGAACATGACTCCAGGCATGGGAATTACCTGGAGAAGCCTTTTTAGAGACACAGTGAGATCTAACACAATATTTATTCCTTATGAATGTAGCCCAAATTGATGATGTGGATCTGATCCGCCACCATCTTTTCATAGCTAACATGTTACTAATATCTTGAACCAGGATAGCATTATCAGATGTTCTCTTGCCCTGTTGGAAACTAGTTTGTGTTGGTCCTATGATTTTGAGATGATGGGCTTAATCCTGTTAACGAGGATTTTTGTAATAATTTTATAAACAATATTACACAGGCTGATTGGCCGATATTGATGAATTGATTGGGCGTTTTTAACTTTAGGAATTAGGCATACAAAGGTTGTGGTGATCTCCTAGGGGATATACATATTGTTAAAGACTTGATGGCAGAAATTCTTAACCTTAGTGCCCACTACATTCCAAAATTTTTGGTAGAAATATGGGTGCAGACCATCCGGTCCTGGTGCCTTAAGAGGCTTGAAAGAGAGTAGTGAGTTAATTATTTCTGAGTCATGTAGTGGTGCCACTAAGGATTGATAATCCGCATGGCTCATTGGATGTGTGTTAGTATCTTGATGTATATAAGCAGATTGCGTTTGTTCAGTGGTGAACAGTAGCTTATAATAGTCTTGAATAGTGTTATGAATGTCAACTTGGTTAAAACACCAGTTTCCACCCATATCTTTTAGTCCAGTTATTTTATTTCTTCTACGTCATTGTAAAGTTGACGTGTGATATTTTTTAGCATTTGCATCACCTTTATTAAGCCAAATGATACGCGACTTTAGCTTCCAGAAATCTTCTTCTAATCGAAGAATATTACTATAATCTTTTGTCAGTTGTTGTTCTAGGGTTTATAGGAAGACGCTAGTGGGGTAGTGTATGGAAGCTTGAATACCTGCCAATCTGGCTAGTATTTTCCGCTTGCTTTTGAAAATGTTGCCAAACATATTTTTATTCCAGTTTGTTGCAACATTTTGAAAGTTGTGGGTAGTTTGAAGAAGAGAGACATTTATCTCCCAGAGCTTACAAACTAAGTCTTGGAACTCCGGGTGCGAAGTCCAGATTGTTTCAAATCTAAATATTCTAGGAATAGTAGTGCGAGGATTGTCTAGTGAGAGCAAGAACGGGCAGTGATCCGAGTATGTGCGGGTTAAGTGTTGAAGTGTGGCCTCGGGATAATGATTTATCCAATCATAATTTGCTAACATACGATCGAGTATTTCTAGAATGGTGTGCCCCTGGCGACGTTTATTAGTCCAAGTAAATCGACTCCCTTTAAACCCTAAGTCTATTAGGTTTCAGTAGTTAAGGCAACGTCCAAACGTGTCCGCTCTATTATTGCTTAATGGGTTGCCTCCAGGTTTTCCCATAATATATTGCGTTTATTAAAACTGTTGCTAGCGTAAATAGCATAGAATAACCATTTGAAAGTATTAGGCCATACCTGGATTACGCAGTGGATTTCTTGATCAGTCATCCGTAGTTCCTCCACATTAATTAGATTGATGTTCCAAAGAACGACCAGTCCTCCAACAAGGCCATTTGCCGCCACCTGGGACATGTGAGTGAATTGGAAATCATCTCGGAGACGTGAGTGATCCTGCATGTGAGTTTCCAATAATACAGCTAAAGTTGGCCTATGATTATCCAGCAGAGACCTAAAGTGTAGCCTAAACTCCGGGTTATGCGAGCCCCTACAATTCCAGATTAACAAATTCATAGTTAGACGTGGGGAGATAGCCGGCTCTATTGGATCAAGGAGTTGGAGTGTGGCAGATTTCTCCTGCTCCATTCTTATCGGAATCTGAGGCAGCGTCGGAATTATTACCATGGCGTACTTCCCCCCTTCTCGATTGGTCTTCACTCGAAAGTTGAGGCTGCATGTTTCTAGTTCGGGCGGGCATTTGAGAAATGAACTTTTTTTAGTACTGCTCTTTGAGGTTGTAGAGATAGATTCCCTTTAACCATATGTATTCCGTCCTGGTTTCCCTCATCTCTGCTAGTATCTCTGCAAGCTCCTGCCTGGTTTGCATTTCTTGTTCGTTTGGAGATGGGGG
>ML243223.1:11113-94709 GCA_005239495.1 Nicotiana undulata
AGGGGGGGGAGGAAGGCTGGACAGTGGGTGAAATGGGGTCGTATGGACTGCTGGGGGTTGCATAGGGGCTAGGGTATTGAAGGAATTGATGGGTTGGAACCAAGGTGCATAAACTTGGCCCCAGTGATGAGGAGGATAAAATGGAAGAAGATTCATGGTGAGGTTGGTTGGTTGTGATGGAGGATACATCGGGTAATGCCATTGAGGTGCATGAGAGCTCGATGGATTGTGGTCCACCAGTAGAGGTGTCTGAGTGTTGTACCACTGAGTTTGTGCATAGTCTTCCATCCCAAAGTGCATCCCCTCCGTTACTATTTCGGCAAGATGAGTCAGGTTTTGTACTAGTAATATCACTTCTTGGTTGTTGAGTCGTAGTGTGAAGACTAGGGCATAACCTTGAAGCCCCATCTCCAACCAAGATTGAAGTGGATAATCCATTGGTTCCGGTTGGGATGTGTATATCAGTGGTGGCATTGGTACTGGTTGCTGAGGGCCCTGCATGATTAGGTGTGGGAGATGAAAGAAGTTGTTTCTTGTGTTGAGATTGTCTCTCATGGAGTTGTTGTTTGGCAGGGGGTGAGAGTTGGTCTCTGCATGTTGTGTTACTGGAGTTGTGTGTGAGTGACAATTTGATGAAGAAAGTGTGTTATGTGGTGAATTGTAAAGGTGGGGTGTATGTAATATATTTGCTGGTGGAGTTTGGCCGGTACTAGGT
Organism: Nicotiana undulata; assembly: GCA_005239495.1. Lineage (NCBI taxonomy): Eukaryota > Viridiplantae > Streptophyta > Magnoliopsida > Solanales > Solanaceae > Nicotiana > Nicotiana undulata. The sequence continues at coordinate 11,829 of ML243223.1, forward strand.
GTAGGAATGTCTGTATAAAGAATATCATGTGAAGAGTAATGATTATGTTTTGATGGGAGGAGTAATGCAGTAGAGTTGCATGGAGTAGGTTTGCATGATTTAGTTATTGTTTCATGCAAGTCTTGTAAAATCGGCTGTGTATTGTGTTCGTCAGAGTGGCTGGTCAATGTGTCATGTTTTGATTTGAGGGATTGGGCGGCGTGAGTATGTGTTTGGGTGGTAAAATTACGTGGCTGTGTAGTAAGATTTGGCGTGTCCAGGCAAATTGCTGGGTCTGGTAATTTGCAGTCTAGTAGTAGGTTATGATTGGGATTAGGAGACCTTATAATGTTGGGAGTATTGGGTTGTTGTGTTGTACTTTTGATATTGGATTGGCCCTCTTTGTAGTCGGAGTGGGCTTGTGTAATATTGTGGATTTTTGTCCGCCTTAGGCTTCGCGTATTGGGTTGTAAGAGTGGTTGTGCAATTGCAGGATTGTTATTGGATACTGCCATTTGGGCCTGCGTTGTCTCATTGTTGCTTAGTGAAGAGAAACGATTGGTGATATTTGGAATGGATAGGTGCTGAAGAGTGTTATCCATTTTTAGTTGGGTTTGAGTGGGCCCATTAGGGTTAGATGACGTACCTGTGCGGCTGTTGGCCGTATGGCTGCCGCCGCCTGTTGGTGCCCTTTCCGTCGTTGAGTAGATGGAGGCTGTCTTGAAGGTGGGGCGTTTTCCGTGTAAGGAGTGGTGTGCCTTTGTGTGTAACATGCGTTTGGTCGTTTTGGGAAGGTGACGACTTTCCAATCTGCCTCCACGGGCTCCTGTGATTAGAGTGGTGTTGTATGATTTGTTTCAGATGTGGATGGTGTAGATTTTTATGTTGTAGTATGATTGTTGACAAATAGAAAATTCCAAGATGCATGACCAAATCGTCCACATTTGGTACAAAGGAGGTTAAGACCTTCGTAGCGTAATATCTGTTTATGATTGCCTATGTGTATATGTGTTTTAATGGCTTTTCCAATGGAACTTCAATGCAAATACGTGCATATCGTGATAGGAACCAAAGGAATTTGAAAGAAAATAAGCTCACCTAAAGGGTAAATTGTTCAGAATTACCCTTGAACAGTGTGCTCGAATAGAACTCAACAATGGAGTTCTGTAGTTGACAAGAGAGATAAGAGAGAGAAGAGAGAGTTTTCTTATTCCAACTTTTTCGTAGATCCTTACAGAATTGGGGAAATTCAACTATATAGGAAGAGAGGGAAAGTTAGTTATAACTAACATTAGGAATTCTCCTTCCTTCAGCTGTGGAGCACGTGCGACTCACATGACTCACTAACAAACTTTGTAACAGATTAACTACTCTAACTAACTCGAGGACTTATTTAACACTCACATCTAATTACAAGATAATTACAACTGATTTAGCTAATAGGCTCGTATCAATTACCCCCCTCTACAGATCATCCTTGTCCTCAAGGATCAAATAATGGAAATCGCTGTTTAAGAGCATAGTAATCCTCCCATATGCAGTCTTCCGGAGCAACATTAAACCACTTAATAAAAACTTGAGAAACAACTCGTCCATGCCTCTGAATCATACGTCTATCCATTACAGCCTCAGGTTCCAATAGAACATGACCCTCATATGAAAGTACCACATGTAGAGTGACTGTGGCTGTGTGAGAACCAATCTTCCTTTTCAGTTGAGAGATGTGAAAGGTATGATGGATTTTTGAACCAATAGGTAAGTCCAATGTATAAGCTACAACTCCAACCTTTGCAATGATTTTGAAAGGACCAAATAACTTAGGAGAATGTTTCTGAAAACCATGAGATTTAAGGGAAAGCTACCTATAAGGTTGTAGCTTCACATAAACTCAATCACCCACATCATAGGTTCTGTCAGTTCTTCCCTTGTCAGCTTGAACCTTTATCCTATTCTGAGCTTTTGCCAGCTGAGATTTCAGCAACCTGAGGGTAGCTTCTCTAGCTTGTAGACTTCGATCCACCAGATCCAGTTGAGAGTCAAAACTCATGTATGGAAGCAAGGGAGGAGGTTTCTGACCATAAACTGCTTCATAAGGAGTCATATTGGTGCTGGAATGATAAGTGGTATTGTACCACCACTCTGCTAATGGTAACCACTATGGCCAAGTCTTTGGCTTCTCAAATGTCATGCACCTCAGATAACATTCCACACATCGATTAACCACTTCTGTTTGACCATCCGTTTGAGGATGATAGGCTGTAGAGGTCAGTAGGGAAACCTTCTGTAGTTTGAACAATTCTTTCCAAAACTTGCTTGTAAACACAACATCCCTATCAGACACTATGGATTTAGGCATTCCATGAAGTCTAAACACCTGATCCATGAACACCTAGGCAACCTCCAAGGCAGTATAAGGGTGTTTAAGAGCTATGAAATGGGCAGCCTTGCTTAGACGATCCACCACTACAAAAATCACTTCCTTTCTAGCAACCTTAGGAAGTCCTTCAATAAAATCCATTGAAATGTCTTGCCACACCTTATCTGGTATAGGTAGGGGCTGAAACAACCCTGGGTAAGCCACATTTTCATTTTTGCACTTTTGACAAACATCACAACTCCTTATATGGTTATAGACATCTTGCTTCATCTTCTTCCAGTAGAAGTCTTGTTTCAGCCTTTTCAAAATGGCTGTAATGCCAGAATGAACCCCTATAGAGCTTTCATGATAATAGGATAAGAGTTGAGATCTCACCATGGGATCATCACCAACCACCAATTTGTTCTTTCTACTCAGAATCCCATTGGTGAACTGGTAGTAAGGTTTAATGGGTTTTCCTTCTTGTAGGGCTTTGATCAGTTGTTGAAGCTTAGGATCAATGGTCCATGAAGCTTTGACTGACTCCAGAATAGCTGAACTAATACTGGAAATGCTAAAGAGCTGAATATCTTCTCCCTTCCTTGACAAAGCATCACCCACAATGTTCTCTTTTCCCTTCTTGTAGACAATCGAGTAGTCATAGCCTAGTAGCTTGACTAACCATTTCTGTTGACTAAGGGTAGTAATCCTCTGCTCCAAGAGGTACTTAAGGCTGTGGTGGTCAGTCTTAATGGTAAATGACCTCCCCAGCAAATAGGGTTCCACTTCTGCACAACAGACATGTTGGCCCAAGAAAGGAAATAGTTTTGAAGATTGACAAAGGAACTCCGAGATGAACTAGGTCCATCACAGGTGACATAGACCAGTAGAGTCAAAGGCACATGAGATGCACATGCATGAGATAAATGTATTCTGATAAAATTGAGATATCTTCTGACCGAAAAGATTGCAAAAACGAAATTGGAGAAGGACTCCTTATTCAATAAGAACATAATCTAAGATAAGGAAGGATTTAGGAGTTGAGTTTGACTAGAACTCTTTCACCAAGGAAGAGGTGCATTAGGATTCTAGTTAATTCCATATCTACTAACTCCTATAAATTGCAGATTGTTCTTATGATATGTAGACGCACAAAAGCAGAAATTTATCAAGAATTGAGAGCAAAATTCGTGAAGAAATTTTGCAAGCAGTTCGAGCCAAATCGGAGAGTGCGAATCTGGAGCTACAGATCATCTAGAAGAACCAGTTTCATCATTGATGTATTAAGTCTAGTTGATTGTAGTAGGTGTTTCAATATTGTATCTTATCAGCTTTCTTAGAAGCAAATTGTAATAGGTACACATTGTTCAAGTTAGAGTTAACTTGAAGCTTGTAGAAATTAGCTAGAGGCTAGTTGATACAAAGGGATTAGAGTTAGTCCTAGGATTGCAAAAGAGTTTATTTTGTAAGTCCGTTTGGCTAAGAGTTTTTAGTGAAGAGTTTGAGAAAATCCTACTGAGGAGTAGGTCGTGATTTTTTCACCTTTTGAGGCAGGTGTTTTTCACGTAAAAATCTCTGTGTTTTTACTTTACTGCTTTTATTATTCCGCACCAGCAGAAGTTGGAACACAAAGAAGAACCAAGTTCTTCTTGTGAGACAACACTCGAAAAATTGGGTACCACACATTTAACCTATATTCTTGTGTGGTATTGACATCTAAAACATAAAGACACTAAGGCCAATAGTTCCCTTTCATAGACTGATAGTGCCATATTCTTGGCTGATAACCCTTTGCTAAAGAAAGCAATAGTATTGTTGTCTTGTGCCAAAACAACTCCAATCCCTCTACTAGAGACATCAGTCTCCACTGTAAAAGTCTTTGAGAAATTGGAAAGGCTAAGACAGGTGCTGAAGTAATAGCCTTCTTTTATTCTTCAAAGGCAGTAGTGGATTCATCATTCCACTGGAAATTCCCTTTCTTCGGCAAGTTTGTTAAGGGTCTTGAAATCACACCATAACCCTTGATAAACCTCCTATAGTATCCAGTCAAGCCCAAGAATCCCCTTAATCTCTTGATAGAAGAAGGCAAAGGCCAATCCACCACTCCTTGTATTTTCTGATGGTCCATAGAAACACCATGCTCAGAAATAATGTGTCCTAAATAATCAATCTGTGTGACACCAAAAGCACATTTACTTTGCTTAATGAACAAGGTGTGATATCTCAACACCTTAAAAGCCTCATCCAAATGCATTAGGTGATCAACCCAACTCTAAATATATATGAGGATATCATCAAAGAAAATCAATATGAACTTTCTGAGGAATGGCTGAAAAATTTGGTTCATTAAGCTTTGAAAAGTAGAGAGAGCATTAGTTAGCCCAAAGGGCATAACCATGAGTTCATAATGACCATAATGAGTTCTAAAGGCAGTTTTAGGTATGTCTGGTTCAAACATCCTAATTTGGTGATAACCAACCCTTAGATCCAACTTAGAAAAGTATTTAGCACCATTCAATTCATCAAGCAACTCTTCAATCACATGGATAGGAAACTTGTCTTTGACTGTGTAGCTTTTTAACTCCCTATAATCCACACACAAACGCCATGAACCATCCTTCTTTTTGACCATCACAATAGGAGAGGAATATGGACTAGTACTATTCCTGATAATACCAGAAACTAGCATCTCATTCACCATTTTTTCAATTTCAATTTTATGTACATTAGGATACCTATAAGGTCTAATGTTGATAGGAGAAGTACCTTCTTTCAGGATAATCTTGTGGTCATGCAATCGAGAAGGAGGAAGTTGCTTTGGTTCCTCAAACAGATCACTATACTGCTGCAATAAGGCTTGTAGTTCCGAACTCAGACTAGGCTCCTTGGGTAAGCTCTCCATTACTAACAGGCTGATCTCCATTCCTTGTTGGTGCTGCTCAATGGACATACCTACAGAGATCAGGCATACCTCTGCAGGTTTTGCCAATAACTTGTCCATGCTACCTTGTGGAATCATACTGGTTGCAGGAGGTTGTAATCCCCTTAATGACACCTTGTGGCCCAAGATGCTGAACTCCATCCTCAGTTTCTTAAAGTTCCACATAATGTCTCCCAATGTCACTAACCACTGAATACCCAAAACCATGCTACATCCTCCAATTGGTAATACCAACATATCAGAGTCAAAAGACACCCCTTGCATTTTCCACATCAACTTCTTACAGATGTAGTTGCTTTGCACATTTTTTGCATCAGCTACAAATACATCAAAGGGAGCTATTGCTGTTAATACACATCCCAATTTCTTGGTTGTATTAAGATCTAAAAAATTGTGTGTGCTGCCAGTATCAATCAAAACTTGCACATCCTTGCCTTTGACTGACACAGCTACCCTCATAGTCCTAAAATCATGTAAACCATTCATAGCATGTACTGACACATGGGGCAGAATAGATCCTTCAGCATCAGTTTTCCAATCCTTGACCAATCATGGTCAGTAATTCTGCTGGATCCAACATGACTTCTTGATCTAACTCCACTTCTTCCAATCCATCCTCCACTTCCATAGAGAACAGTTGTCTCCTATATTTACACACATGGCCAAAACTGTATTTTTCATCACAGTTGTAGCAAAGACCCCTACTTCTCATTTCCTCCCTTTCAGCAGGTGATAACCTTTTAGCATTTCTATAGGCAGGTTTGACAGATAAAGGTTGGGAATTGGAGTGTTTATTGAAAGGTTGACTGAATCTGGGAGTTATATGGGTATTTGATTGTAGAGGTCGGGAGGTAACAAATGAAAATTATGGGATATGCTTAGTGTAATAGGAGGGATTTGATGGAATCATAAAGACTTGTTTCTGAACTACCAGTGTTTGCTCCTGAATCTTAGCTAAACTAATGGCTTTAGCTAATGATCTAGGTGCTAACATCTTGACTGGTAAGCCAATTTCTAGTTTTAAACCTCGAATAAAACAGCTAACAACATATTCTTCTGATAATTCGACCTTAGTAAGCAACTCATCAAACAAATCAACATATTCTTGTACAGAATTTACCTGCCTCAGATCCTTGAAATCTCCCATAGGATCATCGAATAGCTCAGCTCCAAATCTGGCATAAAAGATTGATGCCATTGCAATGCCCTTCCCTCCAGTTTGCACGAAACAACCTTCACCTTCGAGTTCTCAGGTATTTCTTCAACTGCAAAAATTTGTTCACATTTGTACAACCAATCCTTCAACCCTAGACCATCAAAAACAGGAAACTCCATGTGATAATATCGATTAGGAGGCTGTTCACCTTGAGGAAGAGGAACTATCACATCTGGCCTTTCATTTCCATGGGAAGCTCATGATTGTGAGTTCCAATTGTAGTCAAGTTACTCACCATCAGTTTTCGAATCTCCTCCATAGCCTGGGACACTTTGTTATCGACTGACTTCTGCAATTCTGATACAGATGAAGTAATTGCCTCTATCGTCCCCTTGAGTTTATCGACTTCCTTCCTCAACTCATGCATTCAAGTGTTATGTTCGCCCATGATCACAGGTCCGAGAATTTAGGGCTCTGATACCAATGATAGGAACCAAAGGAATTTGAAAGAAAATAAGCTCACCTAAAGGGTAAATTGTTCAGAATTACCCTTGAACAGTGTGCTCGAATAGAACTCAACAATGGAATTCTGTAGTTGACAAGAGAGATAGGAGAGAGAAGAGAGAGTTTTCTTATTCCAATTTTTTCATAGATCCTTACAGAATTGGGGAAATTCAACTATATAGGAAGAGAGGGAAAGTTAGTTATAACTAACATTAGGAATTCTCCTTTCTTCAGCTGTCAAGCACGTGCGACTCACGTGACTCACTAACAAACTTTGTAACAGATTACCTACTCTAACTAACTCGAGGACTTCTTCAACACTCACAGCTAATTACAAGCTAATTACAACTGATTTAGCTAATAGGCTCGTATCATATCGTCCCCTTGTTGTTGACGATGTGCAAGTGTCTACCTTTAATAGTTGTCCTAGATTTGAGCCCACGCGTTGGAGGATTTCCATGCCGTAGAACTCTGTTGGCAGCTCTGGGAGACGAACCCACAACGCTGAGAATGTCATTTGGGCGTTTGATGCGATAAATTTTGGCTCCTATTTCCGGACGGATAAAAAGTGGTTGAGAATGAACCAAGGTCCCCTTGTAAGGCATTCTTCATATTTTCTTCTATAAAATTCAGACCCCAAATCAATTAACGGTATATCCTCAGTGGGCTTCCAAAGGGATAAAAGTTTTTGACGAAGGAGTTGGTGGCCTATTCTTTTTCCAAAAACTTTGATGATAACTGAGAATTGCCAGGGGGAATAAAGTCGCTCTTTATCGGTAGTGGTTAATGAGATGAAAGTTTCATCGTCATCTGATGCAATAGTTGTGCTTTCATTGGACATATCGAACTCCTTTGTAATGGTGCAGTTTGCCTGTGGGAGGTGGAACGAGGGAGTTGTCGAACAGAGTTTCTGGAGAAAGGTTACCTTAGATGGAGTTGGGGTTGGGTCATCAATTTTCATATTGCCAATGTCAGGGGGTTCAGTATCGTAGTGGTGAGGTATGTGAGAAGGAGTATGTTGTCTCATGCTGAAGTGTTGTTGTGGAGAATTAGTTGAAAACATAATATGATGAATAGTGTGCTATGGATGTCTAGAGAGAGAGAGAGGATCTCACATCTCTCTTCGTGCCTTGCTTCATACTTTCCCTAGTCTAATTCAACTCTTTAGTGTTAAGGGATTCTATTCTCTTTTGTTTTCTTTTTAGGTAAGTGGGATGAATATATTTAAAATGTAACATATGTATTTGTTGGATTTCCTCTGTTAGCATTTTCATTTCTTGTTTGTCCAGAGATAATTTTTCATGTTCTTTATTGATATTAAGTGCACCTCTTGCAAAATTCGATCTCTCTGTTGCCATAATTGCTTTTTGGTTTATTTTTTCTATTGCAGATACTATAATTCAAACATTACATTATTGGATAAGATAAGTAGTTGCCCATTCAATACAGTAGAAGGAATTACTATATTGTTACTAGACGCGAAGAAATTACTATAAATGGGCAAATTAGTAATAATATATTGCATATTATCAATACTTTAACTTGTTATAAGGTAATCTGACTGTCAATCTTTTAAATAATAAATTATATAAATACTTTTGTAATGTTAGTGCAAAGTTTAACTGAAAAAACCATCATAAAATAGTGATACTCTCATCAACGCTTTGTGTAATTAGAAACCTTGTTAGATGGACTTCTACAAGTTGGAATTCAAGTAATCACTTCCAAGTTCCAATTGATGGTAGTTACACTTTAAACTGAAAAAAACATCATTGAATCCTCCAGTTTCATTTCTTAAAAGAGAATTGAGAAGTAAACTGCTTACTGGATTATAAAAAGACACGTTATGGCGATTACTAATTGATGTCACATTAATTGACTTATCACTTCTTTAATGTGATAGACCCGATAGGTCATCTTATGTTTTAGAATATAATTTAGTATTTCGAAGTCTTAAATATCTCATTTTAGCCACCATCAATTTGCGTCAGTCCGAGTATTTTTTCGGAAAAGCTTTTATGTCAAAAACTGATAAAATATGAATTTTTTTGCCTTAAACCCATTTGAGTTGACTTTGATCAGCGTTTTGAGCAAACGGATCCGGATTTATATTTTGACGGTCCCGATGGACCCGTATCGTAATTTGGGACTTAAGCGTATGCCCGGAATCGAATTTAGAAGTCCCAAGCTCGAGTTATCGCATTTTGTTGAAATTTGAAAGTTTAAAGGCTTAATGAATCTAAAGGTTTGACCAATGTTTGACTTTATGGATATCAGGTCCGTATTTTAGTTTCGGAATTCGGTGTAGGTCCATTACTATATTTAGGACTTGTCTGTCAAATTAGTGAGAAACAGAGTTGGTTTGGCGTGATTCGGACGTGCGGTTGTTAAAATAAAAGTTCATGAGTTTTCTTGAAAATTCCTTTTGATTTGATGCTCAATTCGTAGTTCTAGGTGTTATTTTGGCGATTTGATCGCGCTAGCAAGTTCGTATGATGTTTTCATACTTGTGTGCATATTTGGTTTAGAGCCTGGAGGGCTCCCAAATCTTGTCAGGCTCGCATTTGCGAAGAGTGCCTGGGTCAGCGAGAGTTCACATTTGCGATCAGGAGGTTGCAATTGCGGGGAGGCCAGAGTTCGCATTTGCGAACATTTCATCGCAAATGCGATGAAAGCAGAGGTGTGCAGACTTCGCATTTGCGAGGTGTTCTTCACATTTGCGAGGTGTTCTTCACATTTGCGGGGTTCGCAATTGTGAAATCCTGGTCGTGAATGTGACATCTGCAACTGAACAAATAGGAGTTAGACGGGATTTTTGTTCATTCTTCAAATTTTCAAAACTAGAAAACCCTAGAGACGATTTTTCAATGAATTCTTCTTCTCCAATCAATTGGTAAGTGATTCTATCCTATTTTCTTTCAATCTTTTACTACATTTCATAAGTTTTCAACCTAAAATCTTATGTTTTCATGGTGGAAATTCAGGGTTTGGGTAGAATTAGGGATTTTTGTAAAATTGGAATTTAGACATCAAATTGAGGTCGAATTTAAAAAAAATTTACATAACCGGGCTCGGGGGTGAATGGGTACTCGGATTTTGGTCCGAATTTCGGGTTTGGACCAAGTGGGACTGGGAGCTGACTTTTGTTGACTGTTTCAATAATGACCTAAATTGAACCTTTTGCAATCGTGGGTAGTTCCTAAGGCTTAATGTGAATCGTTTGGTTGATAATTTGCTAGATTCTATTGGTTCGGAGGCTTGTTTGAAAGGAAAAGCTGTGATTGAGCTTTGAGTTGATCTTTGGAGCGAGGTAAGTGTTGAGTTTAACCTTGACTTAAGGGAATAGGGAACCTTGAACTATGTGTTATGTGAATTTCATTTGTTGCGGCATATATGTGAGGTGATGAGTGCTTATACGCCGCCGAACCACTTATTTTCCTGAGTTTTTCCATTTTTTCCTTAATTATATCCTTCCATGCTTTAACTGTTATGTGCTCTAAATGCCTTCCATAATTTAATTGCTACTTGTTAATCATTGTTTCTCCTATTAAAAATGTTAGACCTCCTCTGCTTTCATGACTTGCTGCTATTTGCCTTAATTGATGTACTTGCACCTCCTAATTGTCATTTACCGGACTTGACTTGCTTTAGTATTACTTATGTGAATTTACATGTGGTACAATATTCCTTTTGTTTCAGCTTGGTGTTTATTGATCGTAAAGGTTCTTGTGATTTGAATTATTGATTGACTGTGCACATTGAGTATTGGGTATTGATGTGGTGGGATCGGGTTGCACGCGTAACAGGTGAAATACGGGTGGATTGATATGGTGGAATAAGGATGAATTATGATACTGATATCATTATACGGTGGGATCGAGTTGCACGCTGCAACAGGTGGATTGTTACAGTGAAATAAGGGTGAATTATAATGTTGATATTGTCATACGCTAGGATCGGGTTGCGCGCCGCAACATATATTTTATTTATTGTTGTCAATGTTGTTACGGTGAAATAAGGGAGGATTATGTGTTGTACTGTGGGATCATGTTCCACGCTGCAACAACCTATGTGTTTCTATTTCCTTGAGTTGTGTTGATTTTCGGTATTTTCATCTGAACTCTAAGGATTGGTAATTTTGAACGTCACCGGCTTATTTCTTGAGGTCGTAGCTATTATTTTCAGTTGACTGCCTTATTTCGTTCTTTATTTCCTTTCCTTTCTTTATTATATACTGCGTACATGTTGTAGTGTGAGTGACTGCCTTTAGCCTCACCATACTTCGTTGAGGTTAGGCTCGGCACTTACAGAGTACATGGGGTCGGTTGTACTCATAGTCCATTCTGCACTTCTTGTGCAGATTTTGGAGTCGGTCCCAGTGGCGGCCAATAGCGTGCTTAGATTGGTCAGCGCAACAGAGACTTGAGGTACAGATGCTCAGCTCCCGCAGCTCCTAGAGTCTCCCTCCCTTTTATTTAGCTGTGTATTTTCATTCAGACATTTTGTATTTATTTCAAACCCTTATATGTATTATTCTTGTAGCTTGTGCACGTCTGGCACCGGGTCTGAGGATTTTAGCAAGCGTTTGGTTGTTTTAGTTTCCGCATTGTACTTCAGATTTCTGTAGTTATTTCTACCATTAATGATTGAACTCTTCTATTCTTGATCTTTCGTAAATGGCGAGAACATGCACCGCATCTTCAGCTGGACAGTATCCGGAGCCCCCAGCAGGAGCTCCGATGAGGGGCAGAGGCAGAACTCAGCCTAGAGCTCGAGCACCAGCACCAACAGTGGAGCCTCAGGTGGAATTTGATGAGGAGGTTCCAGCTCAGACTGTACCTGTTGGACCAACACAGGTTCCGAAGGGGTTCATCGCCACCTCAGTGCTTCAGGATGCTCTAGTCCGTTTGGTGGGCCTTATGGAGAGTATGACCCAGGCCGGTACATTTCCTATAGCACCAGCCGTCTCTCAAGTTGGAGGAGGAGCACAGACTCCCGTTACTCACAATCTGGAGCAGATGGCTCCCCAATATCAGACATCAGCAACCCCGCCAATTGGGGTAGTTCAGCTAGTTGTTGCGGCACAGGCCAGTGATAGACCCGCCATGTCTTTTCAGGCTTTTTGGAGATTGGACAAGTTTACTAAGCTCATTCCAATTCACTTCAGTGGTTTACCTTCAAAGTACCCACATGTATATATTGAGAGCTGTCATGAGGTGCTGCGGAACATGATAGTGGAGACGAATGGGGTTGATTTTGCTGTATTTCAGATGACGGGTTCCACCAAGAAATGGTGGAGGGATTATGTATTGACCAGACCAGTTGGGTCGCCTGCTCTTACTTCCGACCAGTTCTTTCAGCTCTTCCTAGAGAAGTTCCTCCCTATCACATTGAGAAAGGATTACCGTCGGTAGTTCGAGCGTCTCTAGTAGGGCAGTATGACTGTTACTCAGTACGAGACCAGTTTTGTGGATCTAGCTCGTCATGATCTTATGTTGCTTCCTACTGAGAGGGAGATGGTGAGGAGGTTTATTGATGGACTCACTCACCTTATCAGGCTCCAGATGGCGAAGGAGACTGGGGGCGATATTTCTTTTATGATGACTGCTAATGTCGCCAGGCGGATCGAGGTGGTTCTTGCACAAAAGAGAGGGCAGGGGTTGATAAGTGGGGATTTTGACTACTTATTAGTGCCTTTTGACTTCCGTTTTAGTTCAAAAATATTTAAAGGTATTCCCCTAAACTGATGAAATATCCTTACTTGCAGGAGTTTTTGAAAAATGAGCCACTACGATAAAATCCAATGGGGTGCACTGTTAGGAGCTGATAAGAGTTGGCGGTGCACTGTAAGCTGGCTGCCCAAAATGAGGCACATAAGGACCACGACTCCCTGAAGCACTGTGGGATGCCTAAAGCGCCGACTAGAATTGCCTGGGAGGATGGCCCTACCAAAAGTACCCCTACCTGTAGATGAGGCACCATTGAAACCACCGGAGTGGCGAGGCCTCTTATCAGACCCCTGATCTCGTCCAAGTCAACCCTCTATTCGGGGTTGTGAAACGGTCGATTGCAATAATAATACTCAAAAAGGAGTCATGATCGAATCTACAGGGAGTGTAGATGGGATTAATGGTCTATATTTGGAATAAGCACGTGAAGTATCTTGGACGCACTTCCACAAATGTTGTTTTGATTTTGCTTCTAAAATTACACTAAGGATTGCATTTCTAAAATATGAAACTAGAGAATAATGTTTTTGTTTTTGTTTTTCAAATATGTAAAATGACTAGGGCTGTGACTTCCACTTAGGTGTTTGCCTAACCGATTGTAAACTTTAAAGGTTGTTTTGTTGGTCGGGGTGTATTATAGTAGTCAACACTCATATACCCGCTCAATACCTCTCGATAAGAGAGTGGTTTTGCTCAATATGGCTTTCTCAAGTTCAAACGGGTATTGAACAATATAGTTGATAAAATGCTCAAGTCGGGTTTTACTATCACTAGATTCAACCCATTAATTGGGACTATAAATCTGTTGATTTCATCCCAAATTCTTGTTAGCCAAGTTTCCTAGATCTTCTCTCTTTCTCAAGAACAGACAAGTCAAATAGCCATGAACTAATGTTTGTAACCATTAGTTCTATAGTTATAAGAAATAAAGCTAAATAATAAACACCCAACCATAAACAAGCCAAAAATAAAACACCCATTAGATTCACACTCTAGGGTTGGGTCACAACCCTAGCTAAAACATTAGTTACTCATATTGGGTATTGAAGAAAATAAAGAAGAAAAGATGATAAAACTCAAATTGTAAGATTAATAGATGAAAATCCAATGTAAATCACCAATATAAGCTAAAGTTGCTTAAAAGGGTAAAGAAAGATCCATCAGTACCATCAGCACCATCAGGACTAGTGGTACCAGCTAGCCAGTCTGAAGAGTCAGACCTCGCTACCCACACTGCTGAGGAGGTGCTACAGATGTTCACTAACCCATCTACTCCCCGAGCAGTGGATGATGAGATCCGGTTGGAAGAGCCTGAGGGTGGTGATGTTGCTATGGGCACTGAGACAACATAGGGAGTCCTCTCTACTCTTTCCCTTCCTTATTTTGATTTTATTAAGAATTGAGGACAATGCTTATTCTTGTTCAGGGGGGTGGAGCCTATTTTGATATGACATTTGACAATTGGCCTGTAATAGCTGATAATATTTTCTTTTTATTTTTGCTTTCATTTTGTACATATTCTTCTCTTTTTATTGGTGCATATATTCTCTTTCCCTTTCTCAGTTTGTATATTCATTTATGCTTTCAATAGCTTACTTCATAGATTCTTTATTTTGTTTTCTTAGTAGTCTAACTTCTTATTTACTTTAATAGCTTCTTCTTGATTTGGTAGCGTCTTTTTATGTTTAAGTGATCAATAAGCCTTTGGTTTTCTTAATGTCACGGTTCTTTCCAAAGGTAGTTTTTGTGTGAACCGGGTGACTCTTCCCAACGATGGATGGCTTGACAACCTTCTTAAGGGATTGAGTCCGTTTATTATGTTTAGGTAAGAACAATAGTATTAATGAATAAGAGAGTCAAGCATGCTTCACATGGTACCAACACACTTAACTGCATGCTTATGATTAAAAACAAGTTCTTGGAAAGAAATAGCTCTAGTTAGTTTACTCTTGTGTTGATTTAGGCAATCATCGAGTGGTTTAGTTGAACAATTAGTGATTTTCAATCTTGAATACGGTTGTTGTGGCCCTGGACTCTATCATCTTTAACAATCCAGCTTTGTGAGAGGTGAGATGTTTTATTGCAAGTCCAAGTACCCGAGTGAATGGTATAGAGCCCTGAATGTATTTCTAGGCGAAATTCTAAGTTTTGCTTGGCTTGAGAAGTGATTGTAGGCTCTCCTTGACCCGTTTTGAAATTTTCCAAGGCACACCACCGATGTTATCCCTAGTCAATCCTTTTGAGCCTAAAGCCTTTCTTATTTGATAACCATGTTACAAGCCTTTACCCAGTGACCCTCTCTTGGCACCCGAGCTTTCCTTAACACTCATGAGAAACAATTGACGAAAACATAAGTTTGGGGGAGAGACGAGGAGTTTTAAAGTGGTATATAGGTACAAAAAGAGAAAAGAAATGAAGAAAAGGAAAGGCAAATAAAAATAAAGGAAGAACAAAAGAAAATGCAAAAAGAAAGTGAATAAGTTGAAGAGTTGAAAGGATTCAAAGAAAAGCAAAAAACTGCAAAGCATGCAGAAAATAAAGACGAAGAAAATGAATATCATGACCAAGAAAGAGTGATGTCAAGTCTCTCTAGTTTCCCTAAGGAAAAAGAAAAGGCCTCAAAGAGTCGTCAAAGCATGAGCCAAAAAAAGAGAAAATGGAGTGCTTAAGGAAAGATGAACCCGTTCTATTCCAACATTTCCTACCTTAGTCCAAAAGCCTTCATTACATTTCGAAAAATCCCTACATGATTTAGAGCCAAGTGAACTTACATTAGTGGTGATTTACATGAGGGCAAACATATGGTATTTAGAGCCGTACTTGTGACATTCTTTTGAGAGAGATGAGCTAACTTTTCACAAATCCTTGAATTGAGTGCTACATTCTTAAGTGGGGTATGCTAACTGGGAGTAGAGGAGGAAGAGTTTGGGATCCACAATGACCTACATGAAAGAGTTAACTTCCTTGATGAGTAAAGTCAACTCTTGATGCTCAAGTGTCACATTAGAACTATTGGTGGTTAAAACTTCAAATCATTGCTTGTTGGTAACTCATAAGTGTTGTGGGTAATTGTTGGTCCCAATTGATGTGTGTTTGATTCATCGTAGATTAGATGGAATAGCTCTTATCGTGTGGAGGTGAGAATTACCTTATTTTCTTGAGGACACGAAAAAGCTTAAGTTTGGGGGAGTTGATAACTGGGGATTTTGACTACTTATTAGTGCCTTTTGACTTTCGTTTTAGTTCAAAAATATTTAAAGGTATTCCTGAAAACTGATGAAATATTCTTCCTTGCAGGAGTTTATAAAATATGAGCCACTACGATGAAATCCAACTCAAGAAGGACTGATCTGAACAAGGACAGAAATCAGGCACAGAGATTGAAGTGCGGACCGCAGAATTCTATCTATGGCCGCAGAATGTGAATGAAAATCTGCAGAGCCTCAGTGTAAAGTGCGGACCGGGCAATTAGTTTAGAGAGTTCAATTTCAAACCCAACAAGAAATGCGAATCGCACTATAATTGCCCGTCCGCATAAATCAACTATGTGGCCGCACGCAGGAAATGTGCGGTCCGCAGAAGAGGCTAGTGCGGCCACACCCATAATTGTGTGGTCCGCAGAACTCAAGAAATGCGGCCGCAATCCAAAATTGTGCGGCTGCAAGATCCACTCCTGTCAGCAGTTGCAGAAAAGTGCGGACCACACAGAGAATTGTGCGGCCGCAGAACCTCTGAAAGGGCAATTTTGTCCGAAAATTTAAGGTTTGTATAAATAGACTTCTTTCACGACATTAGGTGAAGTTTTGAATTGGAAAAGTTCTGTAGCCGTTTTTCTTTACCCTTTTAGGCAACTTTAGCTTATAATGGTGATTTTACATTGGATTTTCATCGATTAATCTTACAAATTGAGTTTTATCTTCTTTTCTTCTTTATTTTCTTCAATACCCAATATGAGTAGCTAAACTTTTAGCTAGGGTTGTGACCCAACCCTAAAGTGTGAATCTAATGGGTGTTTGATTTATGGCTTGTTTATGGTTGGGTGTTTATTATTTAGCCTTGTTATTGCTTGTAATTGTAGAATTAATGGTTGCAAACATTAGTTCATGCCTATTTAACTTAGCCTCTTCTTGAGAAAGAGAGACTTAGTCTAAGATACTTGGCTAACAAGAATTTTGGATGAAATTTGATAGTCCCAATTAAAGGGTTGAATGTAGAGATAGTAAAACTCGATTTGAGCATTTTATCAACTATATTGTTCAATACCCATTTGGACTTGAGAAAACCATATTGGGCAAAACCACTCTCTTACCGAGAGGTATTGAGTGGGTATTTGAGTGTTGATTGCTATAATACACCATGACCAACAAAACAAGCTTTAAAGTTTACAACCTGTTAGGAAAACACCTAGGTGGAAGCCACAGCCCTAGTCCTTTTACATATTTGAAAAACAACAACAAAAACATTATTTTCTAGTTTCATATTTTGGAATTGAAATCCTTACTATAATTTTAGAAGTAAAATCAAAACAACATTTGTGGAAGTGCATCTAAGATATTTTACGCGCTTATTCCAAATATATACCACTAATCCCATCTACGCTCCATGTGGATTCTATCCCAACTCCTTGTTGGGTATTATCATTTCAGCTGACCATTTCACAACCCCGAATAGAGGTGTGACTTGGACGAGATCAATTTTTGGCGCCGTTGCCGGGGAGCTAAAAATGAATTTAGCTATATATTTGGTTTTGTGTGTTATTTGTCTTCCTTTCCTTCCTTGTTACTCATCTTTTTGTGAAACAATTATAGGTAAAACAATGACTCTCAACAACAATGATCCTCCGGAAATATGCCATTGGGGGATGACGTGGATGATGACCAAGTTGAAGAGGTTCTTCTTGAACCTCAAGAAAATAGACAAGCCGACCGCCTCAAGACAACGCTCCTGTTCCTCCACCACCTCCACCAAGAGCGGCTCCACACCGGGTGTTTCCGAATGAAGGATATGCAAGTGTCATAGTCCCGCCCCGTATTAGGGCGGGAAACTTCCAAATCACTAATGTTATGCTCACATTGCTAGAGCAACGAGGATTCTTCCCCAGAGCTTCGAATCAAAATGCCTACAAACACTTGAAAGGGTTTGTGGACACTTGCTGGGGGATTAAATAGACAAACGTCTCCGAGGATGGTTTAAGGTTGAGGTTATATCCTTTCTCTCTACGGGGGAAAGCCTTGGATTGGTTAGAAAGATTGCCAAACCAATCCATCCGTACATGGGATGAATTGGAGGAATAATTTATTTCGAAGTTCTTTTCTCCCGGGCATATGGCTACTCTTAGAGATGAGATCCTAGAATTCAAACAAGAATCCAATGATCCTTTGCATGAGATATGGGAGAGGTACTGAACTATGGTGAACGAGTGCCCAAATAATGACACGACGGAAGCTATGATTCAACAAACGTTCTATAGGGGGATTAATACTACCAATTGGAATGGTAGTAACAACCAAGGAAGTTGGAACAATCAAAACAATCAAGGAAATTGGAATGGTCAAAACAACCAAGGCAATTGGGGTGGTGACAATCAAGGATATTGGGGAGGCAACAACCAAGGGGTATGGAACAATAACCAAGGAAATCGAGGTTCGGGCTTTCAAAGGCCCTCGATGTATCAACAACCGAGCAACCCGCCTCCTTATCCTTCCCATGGTCCTAGATCTTCCAACAATGAGATGGGGCGAATTCAGAACATGTTCAAATAAATGATGGAGAAAAATGCCAACTCCGACGGTCCACTAGCCTCTCACAACACTTCAATTTGCAATTTGGAAGTTTAACTGGGGCAAATCTCTCAAGTTTTAAACACTTGTCCTAAGGGGGAACTACCTAGTGAAACGGTGGTGAACCTAAAGAATGGGAACAACGCGGGACATGCCATGACCGTGACTACAAGGAGTGGAAAAGGTGGGGATGCACCTACCTCAAGTCAAATGAAAATTGTGAATGATGAGCAAGTGATACAAGAAGATGAGATTCCAAGAAATGCGGTGCAAGCAAATGACGAAGTAAGAATTGAGATTGACGACAATGTGGAGGAAACTCAAGAGAAAGTGAGCCCATTTAGGGAGCACATTGTTAACATACCAGAACCAGTAGTGCCAAAGGCTAAGACAATGCCAAGACTTCCTCCTCCATACCCTCAAAGGCTTGACAAGCAAATGGCGAGAACCGATTCAAAAAGTTCATTGAAATGATGAAAAGACTATCTATTAATGTGACATTGGTTGAGGCCTTGGACCAAATGTCCGGTTATGAAAAGTTCATGAAAGACTTGGTGACAAAAAAGAGGTCGATGAATTGTGAGACTATAAAGATGATTCATCAAGTGAGAGCAATTGTGCACTCAATGACTCCTAAATTGAAAGATCCCGGCGCTTTCACAATCCCTTGTACCATTGGAAGCGCCGACTTTTCTAAAGCTCTTTGTGATCTTGGGGAAAGTATAAACTTAATGTCCTATTCGGTTTTCAAGACGTTGGAAATTGGGCAACCAAGACCCACATCAATGAGATTACAAATGGAGGATCGTACTATGAAGAGACCATTGGGTATTATTGATGATGTGTTAGTTCATGTTGATAAATTCATCCTTCCGGTCGACTTTGTGATTCTTGATTGTGAAGTGGACTATGAGGTGCCGATTATTTTGGGTAGACCTTTCCTTGCTACGGGGAAGACTCTTGTTGATGTGGAAGCCGGTGAACTTACTTTCCGGGTGGGTGATGAAAAGGTGGTTTTCCATGTGTGCAAATTTATGAGGCAACCGAATAGCAATGAAGTTTGTTCGTTTGTGGACTTGGTGACCGATGTGATTATTGATGATACTACTGCCACAATGAATGTTGAGGATACTTTGGAGGCGTTTTGCTTAACCTTGATGATGACGAGAAGGATGGCTATGTGGAATATGTGAATGCATTGCAAGGAATGGGGTCGTACACTTATGAACCCTGCAAATTGTCCTTGGATCTTGAAAATCAGAAGACTCCTCCAACAAAGCCCTTAATCTAAGAGCCTCCTACTTTGGAGTTAAAGTCATTGCCTCCGCATCTCAGGTATGAATTCCTTGGACCTTGTTCTACTTTACCGGTTATTCTTTCCTCTTGTTTGACTAACGTGCAGATAGACTCCACATTGGTGGCGCTACAAAAGAGGAAGAAATCTATCTGATGGACATTGGTGGATATTTGGGGTATAAGCCCTGCATTTTACATGCACAAGATTATTTTGGAGGAGGATGCCAAACCCACCATTAAACATCAAAGGAGGCTAAATGAAGTAATGAAAGAGGTGGTCAAAAGGGAGATCATAAAGTGGCTGGATACCGGGGTTGTTTACCCCATTTCCGATAGTTCGAGGACTTCTCCGATGCAATGTGTCCCAAATAAAAGGGGCATGACGGTGGTTACCAATGATAAGAATGAGTTGATTCCTACAAGAACGGTGGCCGGGTGGAGAGTATGTATGGACTATTGCAAGCTCAAAAAAGTCACAAGGAAGGATCATTTCCCACTTCCCTTCCTTGATCAAATGCTTGATAGGTTGGCCGACCGTGCTTTCTATTGTTTCCTTGATGGGTATTTCCACTACAATCAATTCTTATTGTTCCGGAAGATCAAGAGAAGACTAGTTTCACATGTCCTTATGGCACTTTCGCATGCTCGCGAATGCCATTTGGGTTATGCAATGCACCAACAACTTTTCAATGGTGTATGATGTCCATCTTCACGGATATGGTGGAGGATTTCCTTGAAGTCTTCATGTATGACATTTCTGTAGTCGGGAATTCTTTTGATGATTGCTTGAAAAATTTGGATAAGGTCTTGGCAAGTTGTGAATAAACGAACTTGGTGCTAAAGTGGGAGAAATGTCACTTCATGGTTGAGGAAGACATTGTACTTGGCCATAAAATTTCAAAGAATGGCATTGAGGTCGACAAGGCTAAAATAGAGGTGATTTCCAAACTTCCACCTCCAACATCCGTGAAGGGAATGAGAAGTTTCTTGGGTCATGCGGGTTTTATCGTCGTTTCATCAAGGAGTTTTCCAAAGTGGTGAACCCTTTGTGTAAGCTTTTGAAGAAAGATGCCAAATTCCATTTCAACGAGGATGGTATGAAGGCATTTGAATTGCTCAAGTTCAAAGTGATAACTACTCCTATTATCACCGCACCTAATTGGAGCTTTTCTTTTGAGCTCATGTGTGACGCAAGTGATGTGGCGGTCAGAGCAGTTTTGGGGAAACGTATCAACAAGATCTTCCATCCGGTCTACTATGCTAGTAAGACCATGAATGATGCCCAATTCAATTACACGGTGACCGAAAATGAGCTCTTTACTATTGTTTTTGCTATGGAGAAGTTCTGCCCGTACTTGATGGGTACAAAAGTGATTGTCCGCACGGATCATGTGGCGCTTCAGTACTTAATGAGCAAGACAGATTCAAAGGCGCGGTTAATGAGACAGGTACTTTTATTGCAAGAGTTTGATCTAGAAATCCAATACAACAAAGGTAGTGAAAACTAAGTGGTGGACCACTTGTCTCACTTGGAGGAGGAGGGGAGGCCACATGACGGCCTAGAAATCAATGACTCATTCCCTAACGAGAAACTTCTAGCCATTTCAATGACCTAGATGCCATGGTTCGCTGATTTCGCAAATTATCTTGTGAGTGGTATTGTACCGAATGAGTTCTCTTCAAACCAAAGGAAGAAGCTCAAACGTGATTGCCTTGACTACTATTGGGATGAACCCCACCTATTTTGGATTTGTACCGATGGTGTGATTAGAAGGTGTGTGCCGGAGGAGGAACACGTTGAAATTCATGGGGCTTGACACTCTTCACCATATGGTGGTCACCATGGTTGAGCAAGAACGATGGAAAAAGTGTTGAGTTGTGGATTCTATTGCCCTACCCTTTACAAGGACGCAAGTGATCTAGTCAAGCGTTGTGATGAATGTCAAAGGGCCGGTGAGATTTCAAAGAAAAATGAGATGCCCCTCACCACCATCTTGGAAATTGACATTTTTGATGTGTGGGACATTGACTTCATGGGACAGTTTGTAAGATCTTGTGGGAACACCTACATTTTGGTAGCTGAGGAATATATGTCAAAATGGGTTGAGGTCGTTGCTCTACCTAACAACGAAGCTAGAAGTGTGGTGGCATTTTTGAAAAAGAACATCTTTACAAGATTTGGTACTCCAAGGGCCATCATAAGTGACGGGGGTCGCATTTTTGCAACAAATCTTTTGACACCTTACTCACCAAGTATGGTGTCACTCACAAAGTCACGACCCCTTATCACCCTCAAGCAAGCGGACAAGTGGAAGTCTCCAACCGGGAGATCAAGAGTATTTTGTCAAAGATAGTGAATGCCAACCGGACGGATTGGTCGAAGAAACTTGATGGTGCTTTATGGGCTTATAGGATAGCTTGTGAAACACCGATTGGGATGTCTCCATACCAGTTAGTGTTGGGGAACTCTTGTCACCTTTCGGTGGAACTTGAGCACAAGGCCATGTGGGAATTGAAGAAGTTAAATCTTGACTGGGATGTTGCCGCCAACTTAAGGGTGGCCCAATTGAATGAACTAGATAAATTCTGGTACCATGTGTATACATGTTCTTCCTTATAAAAGGAGAATATGAAGTACCTCCATGACAAGTACATTCGAAACAAGGACTTCAAACAAAGTGATCATGTGTTATTGTTCAATTCTCAATTACGGATGTTTCCGGGAAGGTTGAGCTCTAAATAGAGTGACCCGTTTGAAGTTGTGAGTGTGACACCCTTTGGTGCATTAGACTTGAAGAATATAAATGATGAAGTGTTTAGAGTCAATGTTCACTGGGTCAAGCATTATCTCGGCAAAGTTGGTGATGTCCACGTCGTGGTGTGATTCATTTCAAGTGATTGACGGTAATCTATGTTGTTCCGCAACGTTAAATCAGGCGCCTCTTGGGAGGCAACCCATGTTTCTTTTTTTTTCCTTCTTTTTTAGATAGGCCTTGTTTTGTGCTAACTGTTTTGAAGTGTGTTGCAGGAATAAGTGTGCTTTGCAGGAACAATGCTAAGGAAAAATGGCTAAGTTTGGAAAAAGTGTGGACCGCACAATTTTGAAGGCCACGGCAGAAAGGAGTCTGCGGCCGCACAACTGGAGATCATAAAATTGTAAACTCACTGAAGTTTACATGTTACAGAAATGGCTGATCTGCGGCCGCACAAGGATGCGGTACACAAAACCATCTGCAGCTGCACTAAAAAATGTGCGGACCGCAGATCGTCAAAAGGTAAAGATGGTAACAGGTAAGGAGTGTGGAACACACACAAAATTTTGCGGCCGCACTCAGCTTCGAAACTTTGCCCTAGTCAGTCAACCTATAAATAATGGCCTCCTCACACTGTTCAAACTTTACACACTCTAAACACTTAACACAATACCAATCATAGTGAACCCAAATTGGTTCAAGCATTTCACACTCAATCAATCACCTTAGATTCTTCCCTGCATCACTACATTACTGGTATGTTAAATTCAATCTTTAGATTTTTTAATTTTCTTAATTTTTGTTCATAATTAGTTTAGTTATTTTTAGGCCTAAATGTCAAATTATTCATCATGTGAGCTTAAAATTGGGTGGGTAACTTCTTACGTGCTAATTGAGGGATGGGTAAACTGTGTATCATGTCTAAATTTCCAATACCATGCCCAAATTGTGCTAAATTGTAAAACCCTAAATTAATTACCGTCTGATTTTAAATTGTGCGGCCGCACAAGTAATTGTACGGTCCGTAGATCCTTAGGCTAGGGAAAATTTTGTGCATTGAATGTGTGTACCACATTAAAATTGTGAGGTCCGCAGAAATTGAACTGTGGCTGCAGAAAAGTGTGTGCGGCCACAGATCAGACAATTCTCTGACTTCAAAGAGTTGTAATTTTTTAGCATGCATTGTGCGGCCGCACTCAGAATTGTGCAGACTGCACTTCAATTGTGCGGTCACACATACAATTGTGTGTACCGCAGATCAGCTACTGCGGCCACACTTCCAAAATTGTGCGGTCCGCATAAGCCCTTCTATGGCCGCACTCAAAATTGTGCGGACCGTACTTACCTAGCCTGCACACTATTTTGTCTGTAACTTTTTGATAGTCTGGATTTGAACTGTAACTAATTCCTTTTGCTATGTATTGCAGACAATGATTAGATCAAGGGGAGGCGGTGATACATCTAAGGGGAGAGTGAACCCTCCCGAGGCCGAGGTAGGGGTACCTAACCACTCGCTGTACAAAAAAGGATTTCAAAGAAGACAACCACTGGCAAGGTAAGGACACATAGCCCTTTGAATCAAGTTCTTACATGCCATTTAAGGAAGCATCTGAGGGCCACTCTTTGGAAGCACAACCTGAGGCCCAATCTCAGCCACAACATTTTCCGCGGAGATAGAAGCTCTGTAATGAGCCCTCCACCTCAGCAAGCACTTCTGAGGGTTCGAAAGATGGCAGCCAGGGTTCAGAACCCTCATCTACTCACACCCTCGCCTCACTAGTCACAGTTGATGATGATGATGATATTCCAGATGACAGCTGAAAGGGTGATACTAGAGTTACCAGCCTAGAGAGGTCGAAAAGAAGGAGATTTGGGAAGATAGATTCGTGATCCTGACAACCTTTACCAGGTTCTGAGAGTAGCAGCCTAGAGATTACTCACACTTGAGCATCAGTCTCTTTTGAATGATTTGGATAGGTTCAACCCGAATGTGGAAAAGTTGTTCAGGGAGAGATAAAGGTGGACATGGTTCACTCAGAGTGTGATGGATGCCAAGGAGAATTTAGTCTGGGAATTCTATGCCAATGTGGCACACATAAAAAAGGGGACTTAGGTGACCAAGATGAGGAACTTGAAGGTTCAATTTGATCAGAGCATCCTGAACACCTATTTGGGGTTCGGGGAGGTAAAGCCGGTTCAATATTTGGAGAAATTTGCAGCTCCAGGACTAGCACCACCATAGACCCGAGCCAAAATGAGAACAATCTTCCAGTCCCCCGGGCAGTCTTAGTTGCATATCATGGTCGGGTACCCAATCAATGTGGGTGCCATCATGTCGGCCAACATGTTGGTGGTTGTTAGGCAAGCTCCTACTCATATCCCAACTCTATCACGGAGTATCTCACGGATGCGGGGTTGGAGCCTAGGAGCTTTGATACGAAGGTTCGGGCTAAGAAGACTTTCTCCTGGTACTCGCTGAAGGACCCAAGGAACCCGAAGAACAAGGGTAAGTCGACTACTACCGTAGGCCAGTCTGATGAGCCATCAGTGGTAGTTAAAGATTCAGCTGCTATGCCTTCTACAACTTCCATGCCTTCCACAGCAGTCGGGCCTTCCACTTAGACAGCTACCATGCCACTACCTCCATCTTCAGGGCCATCAATATCAGTGCCTTCCTCCCCCACTTATCCACTCTCTGTGCTGCGAGTGTCCCAGACACTGGAGAGTCTCAACAACTAGATGCAGACAACTACTGCAAAGCTGTCTGATCTATCCAGTGATGTTGCAGCACAGTCTTCTACCCCAGCACCCTAGATTCCGCTATCAGTGGAGGAAACCTTTAAGAAGATATTGGACAATTAGAAGACCGTCATGGATACCTTGGTGGCACATGGGGGAGAAATTGAGTACCTAGGGAAGCAGGTGAAGAAGATGAGAAAATCCCAGGCTTCGAGAAAATCAATGGAAAAATTGAGATGAGAGGTGACCAAGATAGCAGCAATGGGTGATCTTCAATTTCACTTACTGATGAAGATAGATCCATCAGTACCATCAGCACTTGTGGTACCAGCTGGCCAGTATAAGGAGTCAGACCTCGCTACCCACACTGTTGAGGTGGTGCTACAGATGTTCACTAACCCAGCTACTCCCTGAGAAAAGGATGATGAGATACACGTCGAGGTCATTTCTTATCATATCATTATAAGAAACGCGGGGACTATCTGTGTACAGCTAAAATTGGGAGGCCAATTTTATGATATTCGATGGCTGTTCACATGAAATCCCACGTATGGCCCAGGGTCCGATCTCGAAGCCCACCTACCTTTGACCCAAGAAGATACGGGCCCGAGATCGACATAGGGAGCGCACGATGATCGAGGCAAACAACTTTTTGACAAAGTACAATTTCGTACTTGAACGTTAACTAGCCGAATCAATCGAGATCTTTGCAATAAATGCTAATGTACTATATTGGGATCCTCTCTACTATATAAAGGGGGTCCTTGTCATTTTGTAACACACAATATTGAATACAAGACACAAGAACATTATCTGCTTCAATACCAAGAACATCCTCTATTTCTGTTTACTAGCTCATTTACTCACATTCACTGCTTTCTATTACTTGTTCTTCTTCTATGGCTCATCATTGATCATGAATAGTGTACTCCGAGGCCTATAAGTCTATTGTAGCTCCATTGACCGTCTGACATTAGCTCCGACCCTTGGTCCCAAGGACCCTCGAGGCCAGCTCCGAACCTTTGAGTCAAGGCGTTCCAGTTTGCTTTTTCTTTGGGTTTCTAACTATTTTGCTCTATTCTGCCCTCACACACTTAGCATCTACTTTTCAATAACCGGTATTAAGGTAAATTGCATATTTTTAGAACCACTTAACTAAACATAATTGTAGTTACCATTTTCGAGGTAAACAGAGCCTAAAGCCTTTCTCATTTGATAACCATGTTACAAGCTTTTACTCGTTTTGTAGTGACCCTCTCTTGTCACCCGAGCTTTCCTTAACACTCATGAGAAACAATTGACGAAAACATAAGTTTTGGGGAGAGACGAGGAGTTTTAAAGTGGTATATAGGTACAAAAAGAGAAAAGAAATGAAAAAAAGGAAAATCAAAGAAAAAGAACGGCAGAACAAAAGAAAATGCAAAAAGAAAGTGAATAAGTTGAGAGTTGAAGGGATTCAAAGAAAAGCAAAAAAAATGCAAAGCATGGAGAAAACAAAGAAGAAGAAAATGAATATCATGACCAAGAAAGAGTGATGTCAAGTCTCTCTATTTCCCCTAAGGAAAAAGAAAAGGCCTCAAAGAGTCGTCAAAGCATGAGCCAAAAAGAGAAAATGGAGTGCTTACGGAAATATAAACCCATTCTATTACAACATTTCCTACATTAGTCCAAAAGCCTTCATTACATTCCGAAAAAGCCCTACGTGATATCGAGCCGAGTGAACTTACATTAGTGGTGATTTACATGAGGGGAAAACATATGGTATTTAGAGCCGTACTTGTGACATTCTTTTGAGAGAGATGAGCAAAATTTTCACAAATCCTTGAATTGAGTGCTACATTCTTAAGTGAGGTATGCTAACAGAGAGTAGAGGAGGGGGAGTTTGGGATCCACAATGACCTACATTAAAGAGTGAACCTCCTTGATGAGTAAAGTCAACTCTTGATGCTCAAGTGTCACATTATAACTATTGGTGCTTAAAACTTCAAATCATTGCCTTGTTGGTAATTCATAAGTGTTGTGGGTAATTGTTGGTCCCAATTGATGTGTGTTTGATTCATCGTAGATTAGCTGGAATAGCTATTATCCAGTGGAGATGGAAATTACCTTATTTTCTTGAGGACAAGCAAAAGCTTAAGTTTGGGGGAGTTAATAAGTGGGGGTTTTGACTACTTATTAGCGCCTTTTGACTTTCGTTTTAGTTCAAAAATATTTATAGGTATTCCCGAAAACTGATGAAATATCCTTACTTGCAGGAGTTTTGAAAAAATGAGCCACTACTATGAAATCAAAC
This sequence comes from Nicotiana undulata, assembly GCA_005239495.1. Lineage (NCBI taxonomy): Eukaryota > Viridiplantae > Streptophyta > Magnoliopsida > Solanales > Solanaceae > Nicotiana > Nicotiana undulata. The sequence continues at coordinate 39,355 of ML243223.1, forward strand.
TCAAGAAGGACTGATATGAACTAGGACAAAAATTAGTCACAGAAGCTGAAGTGCGGACTGCAAAATTCTATCTCCGGCCACAGAATTGAATAAAACTCTACAGAGCCTCAGTGTAAAAGTGCGGACCACACAATAATTGCGCGGCCGCAAGAGTCAAAGTTCATAGAGTTCAATTTCAATCCCAACAAGAAATGTGAATCACACTATAATTGTGCGGCCGTATAAATCAACTTTACGGTCGCACTCAGGAAATGTGCGGTCCGCAGAAGAGGCCAGTGCGGCCGCACCCATAATTGTGTGGTCCGCAGAACTTAAGAAATGTGGTCGCAATCCAGAATTGTGCGGCCGCAGAATCCACTCATGTCAAGAGCTGAAGAAAAGTGCGGACCGCACACAGAATTGTGCGGCCGCAAAATCTTAGAAAGGGCAATTTTGTCCGAAAATTTCAGTTGTGTATAAATTAGACTTCTTTCACGAAATTAGGTGAAGTTTTGAATTGGAAAAGTTCTGTAGTCGTTTTCTTTACCCTTTTAGGCAACTTTAGCTTATATTGGTGATTTTACATTTGCTTTTCATCTATTAATATTACAATTTGAGTTTTATCATCTTTTCTTCTTTATTTTCTTTAATACCCAATATGAGTAGCTAAATTTTTAGCTAGGGTTATGACCCAACCCTAGAGGGTGAATCTACTGGGTGTTTGATTTATGGCTTGTTTATGGTTGGGTGTTTATTATTTAGCCTTGTTATTGCTTATACCTGTAGAACTAATGGTTGCAAACATTATTTCATGCCTATTTGACTTAGTCTAGGAAACTTGGCTAACAAGAATTTGGGATGAAATCAAAAAATTGATATTCCTAATTAAAGGGTTGAATCTAGAGATAGTAAAACCCGACTTGAGCAATTTATTAACTATATTGTTCAATACCCATTTGGACTTGAGAAGGACAAATTGGGAAAAACCACTCTCTTACCGAGAGGTATTGAGTTGGTATATGAGTGTTGATTGCTATAATACACCCCGACCAACAAAACAAGCTTTAAAGTGTACAACCGGTTAGGCAAACACCTAGGTGGAAGTCACAACCCCAGTCCTTTTACATATTTGAAAAAAAAAACATTATTCTCTAGTTTCATACTTTAGAATTGCAATCCTTAGTGTAATTTTAGAAGTAAAATCAAAACAACATTTTTGGAAGTGCGTCTAAGATACTTCACGCGCTTATTCCAAATATATACCATTAATCCCATCTACGCCCCCTGTGGATTTGATCCCGACTCCCTTTTGGGTATTATGATTGCAATCAACTGTTTCACAACCCCGAATAGAGGTGTGACTTGGACGAGATCAGGGGTCTAATAAGAGGCCTCGCCACTCCAGTGGTTTCAGTGGTGCCTCATCTGGAGGCAGGTGTACTTTTGGTAGGGCCATCCTCCCAGGCCATTCCAGTTGGCGCTTCAGGCATCCCACAGTGCTTCAGGGAGTCGTGGTTCTTATGTGCCTTATTCTGGGCAGCCACCTTATAGTGCACCGTAGATCTTATTAGTGCATCTCCTTTTTAGAGTTATTACTGTAGTTATCTAGCCCGTTCGGGTCAATCTTAGTTTCAGTAGCCACAACACCAGGATGGATGTTTTGAGTTTGGTGGTTTTGGGAATATCAGGAGGACCTGTCTAAGATTATTGGGCAGCACGCCATAGAAGATTTCTCGTGCCATAGATTCGGCACCGCTTGCACCACCGCCCGATCAGCCAGCTAGAGGCAGAGGTCAGGCCGTTAGATGTGGAGGTTAGGCCGCTAGAGGTGGAGGTCAGACTACTAGAGGTGGAGTCTATCCAGCTAGATGTCATCTTAGGGATGTCGTTTAGAGTGGTGGGGCCAGCCCTGATGTTATGCTTTCCCAGCAGGCCTGAGGCTGAGTCATCTAATGTTGTTATCACATGTATTGTTTCAGTTTTCCATAGAGATGCTTGAGTTCTATTTTATCCGGGATCTACTTATTCCTAGTGTCATCCTACGTTGCTTCATATCTGGTGGTGCCTCGTGATTCTTTAAGTGCTCTTGTGTATGTGTCCATACCTATAGGAGATTATATTATTGTAGATCGTGTCTATCGTTTGTGTGTGGTTACTATTGGGAGTCTTGAGACTAGCGTAAATCTTCTACTTCTCGATATGGTTGATTTTGATATCATTTTGGGTATGGATTGGATGTCACTTTATCATGCTATATTGGATTGTCACGCCAACACGGTGACCTTAGCCTAGACGGGGTTGCCTCGATTAGAGTGGAGAGGGACTTCTGTCCATTCTACCAGCAGGGTTATCTCTTATGTGAAGGCTCAGCATATGGTCGAGAAGGGTTGTCTAACTTATTTGGCTTATGTCCGCGATTCTAGTACGGAGGTTCCTTCCATGGATTCAGTGCCAGTTGTTCGTGAGTTTCCAGAGGTGTTTCCTGCAGACCTGCCGGGGATTCCACCCGATAGGGATATTGACTTTTGTATTTATTTTGCTCCGGGCACTTAGCCCATCTCCATTCTGCCATACTGTATGGCCCCGCCAGAGTTGAAATAATTGAAGGAGCAGTTGCAAGATTTTCTTGATAAGGGCTTCATTAGACCTAGTGTCTCGCCCTGGGGTGCATCTGTGTTGTTCATGAAGAAGAAGGATGGATCGATGAGGATGTGCATAGATTATCGGTAGTTAAACAAAGTCACCATCAAGAACTAGTATCCATTTCTGAGGATTGATGACTTATTTGATCATCTTCAGGGTGCCAGGGTGTTTACAAAGATTTCTATGAGGCCGGGTTACCATCAGTTGAGGATTAGGGCATCCGACGTCCCAAAGACAGCTTTTCAGACTCGGTATGGGCATTATGAGTTTCTAGTGATGTCATTTGGCCTGACAAATGCCACAACAACATTTATGAATTTGATGAACCGGGTGTTATAGCCCTATTTTGATTCCTTTGTGATTGTGTTTATTTATGATATATTGATATATTCTCTTAGTCGAGAGGAGCACGAACAGCATCTTCGGATTGTACTTTAGACTCTGAAAGTCCTCTAGTTATATGCCAAGTTTTCAAATTTCGAGTTTTGGTTAGATTCAGTCGCTTCCTTGGGGCACGTCGTATTGGCATAGGGCATTCAGGTGGATCCTAAGAAAATTGAGGTAGTTCAGAACTGGACTAGACCCACTTCAGCTACGGAGATCCGGAGTTTCTTGGGTTTGGCGGGTTATTACCGTCGGTTTGTGGAGGCTTCTCATCTATAGTAGCCTCGTTGACCATGTTGACCTAGAATGGTGCCCCATTCAGATGGTCAGACGAGTGTGAGGCGAGATTTTAGAAGCTCAACATTGATTTGACTACAGCGCCAGTGTTGGTGATACCCACAGGTTCAAGATCTTACACAGTATATTGTGATGCATCTCGTATTGGACTTGGTGCGGTATTGATGCAGGATGGCAGGGTGATTGTATATGCGTCGCGGAAGTTGAAGATTCATGAGAAGAATTACCATGTTCATGACTTAGAGTTGGTAGTCATTGTTCATGCGCTGAATATTTGGAGGCACTATATTTACGGCGTGTCGTGTAAGGTTTTCACGGATCATCAGAGCCTTCAGTATTTGTTAAGACAAAAAGATCTCAATTTGAGGCAAATGAGGTGGTTGGAGATATTGAAAGACTTTGATATCACCATCTTGTATCATCCTGGAAAGGCCAATGTGGTGGCCGACGCCTTGAGTAGAAAGACAACGAGTATGGGTAGCCTTGCGTACATTCCAGTCGGTGAGAGACCCATTGCGTCAAATGTTCAGGCCTTGGCCAATCAGTTCGTGAGGTTGGATATTTCAGAGCCCAGTCATGTTCTATTTTGTACAGTCGCTCGGTCTTCCTTACTTGCGCGCATCAGGGAGCGGCAGTATGATGACCCTTATTTGCTTATCCTTAGAGATACAATGCGACACGGTGGTGCCAAGCCGGTTACTGTTGGAGATGATGGAGTTTTGAGGATGCTGGGTCATGTTTGTGTGCCCAATATAGATGGACTTCGTGATTGGATTCTTTAGGAGGCTCACAGTTCCCGGTATTATAATCCTCCGGGTGCCGCCAAGATGTGTCAGGACTTGCAACAGCATTATTGGTGGAGGAGGATGAAGAATTATATAGTTTTATATGTAGCTCAGTGTCTAAATTGTCAGCAAGTAAAGTATGAGTATGAGAGACCTGGTGGTTTGCTTTAGAAGATAAAGATTCCTGTGTGGAAGTGGGAGCATATCACTATGATTTTTGTTGTTGGACTCCCACGAACTCAGAGGAAGTTTGACGCGGTATGAGTTATTGTGGATAGGTTGACCAAGTCAACGCATTTCATTCTTGTGGCAGTTACCTATTTTTCAGAGCGCTTGGCTAAGATCTACATTCGCGAAATCGTCCGTCTTCACGGTGTGCCCGTGTCTATCATTTCTAAAAAATTTACATAAATTTTATACAGCTACTGTTGAGTTTTCTGGAGCATATTACCCTATTGTTACTGTGGCTTTAGTAAATATTTCTTTTCGACTCTCTGAATTTAAGAAGAAAGGAAAAAATAAGAATGTTGTTGAAAGAATGCAAGTAAAATTCAAAAAATATTTCTTTCAAATTGCTATGTTTTACTTAATTGGTGCTGTTTTTAAATCTTTCTATTAGATGTCTAATTGTCACCAATTAGTCAATACTTTATATACTTATATGTAGAATGGACCAACTGAAACCTATATATATATATATATATATATATATATAAACAAGCTTAATAATTATTTACAATAATTATATAATTATTATGCAAATATAATTGATGATGCAACTATTAATGTTGGCAATGAAGACCTTGATGATTTTAATATTTGGTCTACATTTCCTTCCACTGAAACTATGTTCCTAGGAATATTGATGAACTTCAATTCCATTTGCAAAGCAAACAGAGTCTCGCACAAAGGAATTTTCACGTTGGGATGGTGGGATGATAATGAAAAGCAATTTCCTGTTCTTTCCGCTAGGGCTCAGGACGTGCTAAATGTGCCAATTTTAACTGTTGTATCAAAGAGTGCATTTAGTCAAGCAAGACAACAACTAGGACACACCCGTCACTAATTGGGAAGCAATGATTTGAAAGTTTTAGTATGTTTCAGACATTGGATTAGATTGGAACGAAGAAATCAAGGACGTCAAGATGTTGATAAACCAGAAGACAAGGAACTTGGAAATATATTAAAACATGGTCACCCATCTGAATTTAACACTGTAGAAGATGTCCAAGAAGTTCATATTGATTATGAAGAACTTACTAAAGCAAAACCGTTGAAGTTCTTGATTTATATTTAATTATTCAATTTTTAATTTACTCTTTTTTCTTTAATTTAATGTAAAATGTAAACTTAATTTGAAAGTTTGAATTAAAAAAGAACTTGCAAATTATAAGTTATTTTTCCTCATCTTTATTATATTATCTTAAATTCTTAATGAAATATTCAAATATAAGGCTTTTAAAGCTTTTGAAGTTTTTTTTTCAAAATTCCAAATATAAGTCTTTTAAAGCCTTTGAAATTTATTCAAACACTTTTTTTATAAGATTGTTTTTATGTTTTATATTTTTACTTAATATGAATTACGATAGTTATACAAGATACACAAAAAAAATCGTCCTGGCCCGGCCCCTTAGGCCAAGAACCGTTCCGATTCCAATTTTCACCGGCGAGGCACGGGACTAGTAAAACCGATAACCGGAGGGGTATACAAACCGGCCGGTCTCCTTTTCCATTAGCCCAACCCAGCCCCTTGACACCCATAATACAATGTGTCTCAAGCACAGCCGAACCTGGAGAGATTCAAGCTCGAGTGAGATGAAGGTCGAGGGTAAAGGAAAGGCGGTTGAAGAAGATAAACGAGAAGCCAAAATATCTGCCATCAGCCGGACATTGCAGCAAAGATCACGCTCGGCATTGCCTGCGGATCTTATTTTCGTGGAAAAGGACGGCAACTTACTTCAAATAGACTTAAACCAGGGTTAAACCTCCTCTACTATATAAAGAGGAGCACCCCTTCATTTTTCACTCTCACTTTTTCACGCATAACAAAGCAATAAAATTTACCTTAGCTCTGAGCAATCGTTTTAAGCGTTCTTCAGTTATTTACTCGTTTATTTGGATCCGAGCTCTATCTCGAGGACTCAATCGAGACTAATCATTGGCATTTAAGTTAAACGCAAAGCTTAATTACTGTGTCACTTTGGTTTGATTATTCCATCTTATTTCAATTTAACTATTTACTATTCTTTGATCAATTTTGTTAAATAAAATCACATATTCTTTAAATTGCATACAAATTTAATTATTATCTATTTTAAGAGGTAAATAATAACCCAATGTATTAAATTATTTAATATTAAAGTGCATCAAAACTAAAACATATGTGCTTTGTCTTTACGAAGAAAGGTACTTGCCAGTGGTCGATTTGTACTTATGGACTCGCATATGAGCAGGGGCGGTTAAACCAAATTGGTGACCTCGAGCAAAATTTATTAAGAGGCCTTAAGCCTTTTTGCGGCAAAAAAAAAAATAATTATCAGATACGTACTTTTATTTAAAGTAAATTTTCTAGTTTTAGAAAGTTGTTAAAAGTTTTCACACTCGATTCTCTTTATATATATATATATATTCAATTGACAATTAATCTAATTTTACTTGAGGCATTGATTAAATCGCTCCCTTTTTCAGATTGTTTTAACGTTTAGTTTTCACCTCTCATTTTTCGTGTGTTTTAAGCTCTGTTTTAAAAGACAGAATTGGGACTCGTCTGGGGCTCGCCTCAGGAAGGAGCACTCGTAAAATGCTCCTGGGCTTATGTGTGGGGTTTAGTTCCGTGAGACTTACGCCTCGGCCGTCGGGACTTACGCCCCGGACACGCCCAACCCCTAGCGTACTGGGCTCGCCTAATAGAACTTTATGCAATTGTATGTAACTAACCTTGTAAATCCTCAATTTTTCTTAATAAATCGTTGACTATTCAATTTTTTAAATCATAAATCATTAAGTTAAGAGTATTTTATGTCATAATCAAAATAAAAAGTATTGCACGTTATCCACTAAGACTGTTATGATAGTAAATTATAAATAAATAAGTATTTATTTATTAACTTTTGTTATGTCTTTATTATATAATAGTCCATACTTTTTTTATAATTATTTTTCTAAATATTTTTTTTCCATGTTTACGAGATACAATACTTATTAATTTAATAGCTCAATATTAGCTAGTAACTATTAACAAATAATTAGTTATCATGCTATTGTATGGTGAATTATGTCTCATTTTATTAACTTGGTGAAACTTAAAAATAAATGAGACTAGAGAATCATATTTAAATTGTGAATTTTGTTTATATAAATTCTCTTTCAAATTGAAAGCATATTAAATAAAACGAGTATTTAAAAAACATATCAAATTATAATATCAAAATTCATTCAAGATTCATTACTCCTTTAGAGGTACGCATCATATTTTGTATCGAATGTATAACTTTTGATGTTTGAGTTGTAACGGCGTTGCGCTAATTTGCATATTGTGATATATGTCATACTTTTCATATTATTCATAGTCAAATTAAAGTTCATAAATATTTTAAATAGATTATTTGTTATAATTTTGTGATTTTAATGTAATTTTTATAATTATTTTTTATTTTATACTATTTTAAAATTATTATAATTAATAAAATTTAAAGATCCGTAGGACGTATGCCCCATGTCTCAGGACTTATGCCTCGCCCCGTTAGAGGTAAAACGCCTCGCCTCACGCCCTTGCCTTTTTGAGTAACCTGATTTATATTCTTTAATTGACACGTTTGAATTCTAATATTCGATAAAAAGTTATATACACCTATAAGTAAAATTTAATTATAAGATAATAGAAAGTTAAAATAATATAATCTGGTTCTGTCTTCCCGATCCAAACGGTACGTGAAACTTTTCGCCGGTTGTCCCTTTCTGGATCAACTGTTTAGGAAATAACCCTCTTTTTATTTTACTTGTAACTGATAATCTTTTAGATTATAGTCTAAAGAACCTTTTTTAGCAAACGAAAATTTTTCGATCTAAAATTTTATAATTTATTGCAAATACTGCACTATAATCGAATAATTTGTAAGCAAACTTAGAATTATATGAGCAATGATAGAACCGAGTCTTATTTTCCTTAAAGGATAATTTTGCAAAAAATAAATTTGCTAGGGATTACATTGGACCCGAGTCTATATTTTGTTACACCTTGCTAGTGGTGGCAAAATAGATAAAAAGAAACAGTTATTCATATATATTATCCACTAACAAATTAGTTGAACAATAAATTTTTTAAAAATGGGTCAAATATGGATAAAACTCATATTATCCACTTAGAAAATAGATAACCAATGGATAACTAATGATTTTAACTTTTACATTTGTAAAATACTCAAATTAGGGGTTCCTCGAGTTTGGGAGACTAGGAATTCTCCTAAAAGTGATCATATTCAAGAAGCCATGAATAATATGGATATCCATATTATCGGCCGGTTAACCTATTTTCTATTCGTATAAAATATGGATCGGATCGAATAATTTATTCATTTTTGCATTACCCATTTTTGACCCGTTCATATCCAACCCAACCCAGGGGCGGATCTATAACCCACGTTACGGGGCACGTGAATCCATGGTCCTTCTACTAAACTAGATATTTTATGTAAGTATTTTCTAGAATTGGTTCAATATTATGTATTAGCACCCATGCTCCATAAAGATTGAATGTTACATTTGGTTCAATACTTAATTAATTACTCAAAGAAACAGGGATCAATTCCCATTTAGCACATTTCCCCCCTATTTTCTTAGTGTTGCACCTATGTTCTACAAACCCTAGATCCGCCTCTGAGCCGACCAACCCGTTTTTCCCCTACACCTTGTTGTTGATACCTAGTGGTTTAGTTTGGTACTTATATATAAAAGTGTCTTTAAGCTTAATGGAGAAACTAAAGGGATTCCTCACAGGAGACCAAAGTCGCATTTTTACTAATAAATGTGTTTACTCTAAAAATTAGATAACAATTGAATTTATACGCAGTTTTAAGGATACGTGATATAACTTGATACAAATTAAGAGAATAAATTAATATTGAAATTGACGATAAAAGAATAAATGCAAATGTAACGACCCGACCGGTCGTTTTGCGTATCAGGACCTCGTTCCCCTAAATGAGACTTCTCGTAGTTTCTTTTGATGATTTATGAATTGTGGGGACGGGTGGTTCGGAATTTGGAAGAGTTTTGAATGGTATAGGAGCACTTGGTTCCTTAAGGTTGACCTTTTTGGCCAAGTTTGACTTCGGTCAACATTTTGAGTAAACGACCTCGGAATTGAGTTTTGACGGTTCCGGTAGCTTCGTATGATGATTTCGGACTTGGGCGTATGTTCGGAATGGGTTTTGGATGACCCGGGAGCGTTTCGGCGCCCAATCGAAATAAGAGTTTCCTTAAGTTTGAAATTTGGGTTGGAACGTGTTTTTGTGTTATCGAGGTCTGAACGGAATTTCGAGACCGAGAATAGTTCCGTTATGTCATTTATGACTTGCTTGCAAAATTTGGTGTCATTCCGAGTAGTATAGGTCGGGTCGGCGCATCGATATCGAATTCAAGAACTTGAAGTTCTTAAGTTTGATCTTTAGGGGTTTTGAGGGGTGATTTTGAGTTTTAGCGTTGTTTTGGGTGTTCTAAAGGCTCGAGCGAGTCCGCATTATGATTTGGGACTCGTTGGTATATTTGGACGGGGGCTCGGGTGGGCCCAGGTGCCTCTCGGACACCATACGAGGCTAAAAACCAGTTGAAGCAATTGCTGGTGCACCTATTATGGTGTGACCGCAGGTGCGGTTGCCCAGTCCCCGGTGCGGGATCGCTCCTACGGTCCCAGGCCTCGCAGGTGCGGCCTCAAGGGGGATTCCCTATTCTCGCAGGTGCGGACAATATTCTGCAGGAGCGGAGCTGCAGGTGCGAGCTCCTCTCCGCAGGTGCGAGCCCAGGCCCTCTTGTCCACTTCCGCAGGTGCGAGACTCTTCTTGGCGGTGTGAGACCGTAGGTGCGGTCCGTGAGCCGTAGGTGCGAATTCCCTGTAGGCAGTGAGGTTCTTTAAACATGGGAGTTAATCACTTTTCACCTCATTTCTTCCACCATTGTCGACCTAGAGAGATTGGGAAAGAGCCAATCCACCTAGCTACTAAGAGGTAAGTAAATTCTACCCTAGTGTTAGTTTAATACATGAATTCCTAGTTAAAGTAACTAACTAATTAGTGAAAATCAAGGAAATTGGGTAGTAACCTAGGGCTTTCGAGAATTTAGGGAATTACCCGTTAATTAGTCATGAAATCAAGTAAAAATTATGTATTAACGGTCCTTAGGTTATGGGTGAGATTTCCTTCGAGAATATTCGGAATCCGAGCGCGCGGGCCCGGGGGTAAATATTGGGATTTCTTCAAGAATGATGATATGACTAAGTAAGTAAGAGAATTCCATGCTTTGAGTATAATTTGATATATTTATGTAACATTTGATTAGTTTCGAGTCCTTGGGAGATAAGTTCGGAGTTTCGGGCGCATTCTTGACCTGGGGAGTAGGTTCGACACGAGGTGAGTCTCCTTTCTAACCTTGTAAGAGGAAATTGTCCCCATAGGTGACCTAAATGCTATGTGTTAATGTTTGTGGGGGCTACGTACATACCAAGTGACGAGAGTCCGTACGTAGCGGCTATTATTGTTATGTCCGGGTAGTTAGGCCCACATCATGCCTTGTGTTTTTCCTAGAAATGAATTATATGCTTCTTGAATTCATGATTATATGTAGCTTTGTTTCCTGAGATTTATGGAATTTGATAATTTAAAGGAGTTGTTCACTGGAAAGTAATTGATGAAGAATATTGTGTGTGCATGTGACCGCTTCGCAATTTAAATTCCGCGAGCGGAGTGTTATTTCCCCCACTCTCATGGGAGCGGGCCGTACGCCACAGCGAAATTGAAAGATGAAATTATGGTTTGGGCTGTTCGACCCGCGACAGTGCACATATATGATTATTATGATGGCTCAGGTCGGTTGTCCTTATCCTGTATGCGCATATTAAATTGTTAAAGATTTCATGATATTGAAATGACAAGATATTTGGGAGGAAATGAAGTAGTAATTGTGTATTTACTTCTAGTATCTATTTGAATTACAATTATCTTTAATGTTTACTGTTTTTATCTTCCTCGTATGCCTACTGCTGATATCATATCTTGTTAAATTATTTTGTTGGACCTTAGTGAGTGTCAAGTCGACCTCTCGTCACTACTTCTTCGAGATTAGACGGGATACTCACTGGGTACATATTTATTTATGTACTCATGCTACTCTTCTGTACTTAATTGTACAGGTTCTGAGGCTGGTGCATCTGGTTGTCATACCGGAGTTCGATTCTGAGTATAGACTGGACCTGACTTCACGGTGAGCTGCTTCTCCTGACGATCCTCGGCAGCACCATGGAGTTTATTTTGTTTATTTCCCGTCTATTTCTTCCAGACAGTGGGACTGTATATTATATCTTTTATATATTCTGTTAGTATGCCCGTAGGACTTGTGACACTAGTTCCTGGCACACACGTGGTAGATATATATGGTTACGGGTCTGTATATCTTGGCTCACGCCTCCTTATGACTGTTTTTGGTTAAAGCTGGTTAATTATCTTTTCAATTAATGTTTTGAACTTTAAAACTTGGCACATGTTGGAATGTTTAATCAAATATGTGAAAGTTCTTAGGAATATAAGGGTTGGCTTGCCTGACCTAAGTGTTGGGCGCCATCACGACCTGAGTTAGGATTTTGGGTCGTGACAACATGGTATCAGAGCTCTAGGTTCACGTAGGTCTCACGAGTCATGGGTGAACCCATTAGAGTCTTGCGGATCGGTACGAAGACGTCTGTACTTATCTTCAGGAGGCTATAGGGTGTTAGGAAACCTCTCTTTATTCGTATTTTGTCGTGCAGTCGGTGGTTTACTAAAACTCATTCTTCTATTCTCTCACAGATGGTGAGGACGCGCGCATCCTATGTTCCAGACCCGGGAGATGCCGCTACCCCCACCGTTCGAGGCCGTGGCAGAGGCCGGGGGAGAGCACCAGCCCAAGGTAGGGGACGAGGGCGTCCCAGAGCTATTCCAGTTGCACCACCACCAGAGGATCCTATCATAGAGGAGCAGGGCGAGGTGCCCTCAGCAGATCCTGCTCTAGTAGACTTCATGACGGCACCAGGCTTCCAGGAGGTCATGGGACGTATGATGCGGTTTATGGACACTATGTCCCAGGCTGGCTTATTTCCAGCGGATCCTGCCACATCTCAGGCGGGAGGGGGAGCCCAGACCCCTACCGCCCAGGCTGCAGGTCAGGAAAAAACATTACATCATACCCCGGGTACACTGCCTGTGGGTGGGGTCCAGCCTGTAGCAGCAGCACTTGAGCCCAGACCAGCTGCGAACGGCGATCCGCAAAAGTTATTGGACATATGGACCAAATTGCACCCTCCAGTCTTCAGGGGTGAGCGAGGCGAGGACGCCCAGGATTTTATTGATAGGTGCAGGGACAGACTGCACAACATGAGGATATTAGAGTCCCATGGAGTGGATTTCACTACCTTTCAGTTGGAGGGCAGAGCTCGCAGATGGTGGCAGTCTTATATTCTCAGCAGGCTAGCAGATTCTCCTCCTATCATTTGGGGCCAGTTCACACAGCTATTTCTAGACAGGTATATTCCACCCTCTGAGAGGGAAGAGTTGCGGTATCAGTTTGAGCAGCTGGAGCAGGGACAGATGTCGGTGACAGATTATGAGGCTAGATTTTCAGAGTTGTCACACCATGCACTCATGATACTACCTACTGATGCCGAGAGAGTGCGGAGATTTGTGGCTGGGTTACATCCAGGTATTATGGCCACCATGACCCGAGAGGTGGAGATGGGGACTCCTTATCAGCTCGTGGTGGAGATTGCTCGCAGGATCGAGGGTTATCGGTCGAGGAACAGGGAGCAGGGGCAGCAGGATAAAAGGGCTAGATTCTCTGGAGATTTCAGAGGTGCCCCAGTTAGGGGCAGAGGTCAGTTTGGTAGAGGTCAGCTCAGCAGGCCTCCAGATTCAGCGCCCCCACCACCTCCCCGAGGTGTTCCAGCGAGGCCTCAGTTCAGCGCCATGCCAGAGCGTTCCTACCGCCCTCCAGCTATTCAGAGTTCACCCGGTGGTTATTCTAGTCATTAGGGATCCTCCAGTCCTTACTTCAGTGCTATGCCAGAGAGTACACATCTCCCTCCATCCATTTAGGGTTCTTCTTCGGGGCAGCAGGCTATGATACCTAGAGGTTGTTATGAGTGTGGGGATCCAGGTCATATGCAGAGGCATTGTCCCAGGCTTCGGGGCAAAGCAGTGCAACAGGGTTATCAGCCTATGGGTCCAGCACCAGCAGTCCGGCCACCTAGAGGTGGAGGACAGGTCAGCGGGGGTCATCCTAGAGGTGGAGGCCAGTCAGGGGGAGGTCAGTCAGCTCTTGTCCACTCTGGCGGAGCTCAGTTTTCCGATGCTCCAGCTAGATTCTATGCTATTCCGGCGAGATCAGATGCAGTGGCCTCAGACGCTGTGATCACATGTATTATTTCAGTGTGTGGTAGAGAGGTCTCTGTGTTATTTGATCCAGGATCCACCTATTCATATGTTTGAGCCTTATTTGCTCATTTTTTGGATGTTCCTCGTGACTCCTTGGGTTCTCCTATATATGTGTCCACTCTTGTGGGCGATTCTGTGGTGGTAGACCGGGTTTACCGGTCTTGTGTGGTTACATTCTGTGGATTCGGGACCATAGCAGACCTTTTATTGCTTGACATGGTTGATTTCGAGGTTATTTTAGGCATGGATTGGCTATCTCCTTATCATGTCGTGCTAGATTGCCATGCCAAGACAGTTACTTTAGCCATGCCTGAGTCGCCCAGGTTGGAGTGGAGAGGTTCCTCAGTTAGTGCATCCAGTCGGGTTATTTCCTTCCTGAAGGCTCGCATGGTCGAGAAGGGTTGTCTGGCCTATCTTACTTATGTGCGGGACACCACCTCCGAGTCTCCGATGATTGATTCAGTGCCAGTTGTTTGAGAGTTTGCTGATGTATTTCCTTCAGACCTTCCGGGCATGCCTCCGGATCGTGATATTGATTTCTGCATTGATGTAGCTCCAGGAATTCAGCCTATTTCCATTCCCCCGTACCGTATGGTTCCGTAAGAGTTGAAAGAGTTGAGGGAGCAACTTGAGAAGTTGTTGGCTAAGGGGTTCATCAGACCGAGTGTATCGCCTTGGGGTGCTCCAGTTCTATTCGTGAAGAAAAAGGATGGGTCTATGCGGATGTGTATTGATTACCGCCAGTTGAACAAGGTCACTATCAAGAACAAGTATCCTTTGTCGCGCATCGATGATTTGTTTGACCAGTTGCAGGGTGATCGGGTGTTTTCTAAGATTGATTTGAGATCGGGATATCATCAGTTGAAGATTCGGGCCTCAGATGTTCCAAAGACTGCTTTCCGTACGAGATATGGCCACTATGAGTTCCTGGTGATGTCCTTTGACTTGACTAATTCCCCAGCAGCATTCATGGACTTGATGAATAGGGTGTTCAGGCCGTATATTGATTCCTTATTCATTGTCTTCATTGATGACATCTTGATTTACTCACGTAGCCTGGGGGAGCACGAGCAACATTTGAGAGTTGTGCTCCAGACTTTACGGCAACAAAAGCTATATGCTAAGTTCTCCAAGTGTGAGTTCTGGTTGGATTACGTGGCGTACTTGGGGCATGTGGTGTCCGGAGAGGGTATCAAGGTTGACCCTTAGAAGATTGAGGCAGTTCAGAGTTGGCCGCGTCCTACTTCAGCTACAGAGATCAGGAGTTTTTTGGGCCTAACAGGCTATTATCGCCGATTTGTGGAAGGGTTTTCTTCGATTGTAGCTCCATTGACTAGATTGACTCAGAAGAATGCCCCGTTCCGATGGTCCGACGAGTGTGAGGCGAGCTTTCAGAAGCTCAAGGTAGCATTGACTTCAACACCAGTTCTAGTATGCCTTCCGGTTCTGGGATTTATACAATGTATTATGACGCTTCGAGCGTTGGCTTGGGGTGTGTGTTGATGCAAGAAGGGAGAGTTATTGCTTATGCTTCGCGCCAGCTGAAGGTTCATGAGAAGAATTACCCTGTGCACGATTTAGAGTTGGCGGCGATTGTTCATGCTCTTAAGATTTGGAGGCACTACTTGTATGGAGTGTCCTGTGAGGTTTATACAGACAACCGCAGCTTGCAGCACTTGTTCAAGCAGATGGATCTTAATTTGAGGCAGAGCAGATGGCTTGAGTTGCTGAAGGATTATGATATCACCATTCTTTATCATCCGTGCAAGGCAAACGTGGTAGCAGATGCCTTAAGCAGGAAGGTAGAGAGTATGGGCAGCTTGGCTTATATTGCAGCATAGGAGAGACCTCCAGCCTTGGACATTCAGACCTTGGCTAATCGCCTGGTGAGTTTAGACCTTTCAGAACCTCGTCGAGTTATTGCACATGTGATTGCTCAGTCTTCGTTATTGGGGGAGATTAAGGCTCGACAGTATGATGATTCGTGCTTGGCAGCGCTACGGGAGACAGTGGTTCAGGGTGGTGCCAAGGAGGTTGCTATTGGCGAGGTTGGTGTTCTGAGACTTCAGAGCCGTTTATGTGTTCCTAATGTTGATGGCCTGAGGGGGAGGATTCTAGAGGAGGCACACAGTTCTCGGTATTCTGTTCATCCTGGTGCTATGAAGATGTATCGTGATTTGAAGCAGCATTACTGGTGGAGGCGGATGAAGAGGGACATTGTGGAGTATGTGGCTAGGTGTCTTAATTTCCAGCAGGTTAAGTATGAGCACCAGAGGCCAGGAGGCCTACTTCAGCAGATGCCCATTCCTGAGTGGAAGTGGGAACGCATCACCATGGACTTCGTGGTTGGGTTGCCTCAAACTTTGCGAAACGTTGACGCGGTTTGGGTCATTGTGGATAGATTGACCAAATTGACGCATTTCATTCCAGTGGCTACTACATATACTTCTAAGAGGTTGGCCCAGATCTACATTCGGGAGATAGTCCGGTTACACAGTGTGCTGGTGTCCATTGTCCTCAGTTCACCTCGCACTTCTGGAGAATATTGCATAGTGAGATGGGCACCCAGATAGATCTCAGCTCAACATTTCACCCTCAGACTGATGGTCAGTCGGAGCGTACAGTCCAGATATTAGAGGACATGCTCAGGGCATGTGTGATTGACTTTGGAGGTCAGTGGGTCCAGTTCTTGCCTCTAGCCGGGTTTGCTTACAATAATAGTTACCAGTCCAGCATCGAGATGGCTCCATTTGAGGCTTTGTATGGTCGACGATGTCGTTCTCCTATCGGGTGGTTTGAGCCTGGCAAGGCTAAGTTGTATGGCACTGACCTGGTGAAGGATGCTTTAGAGAAGGTGAAGTTGATTCGGGAAAGGCTCCGCACAGCACAGTACATACAGAAGATCTACGCGGATCAGAAGGCGCATGATGTATCATTTATGGAGGGAGACAAGGTACTGTTGACCGTTGGTGCGGTTGCCCAGTCGTAGGTGCGGGATCGCTCCTGCGGTCCCAGGCCTCGCAGGTGCGGCCTCAGGGGGGGCTGCCCTATTCTCGCAGGTGCGAGACCGCAAGTGCGGTCCTTGAGCCGCAGGGTGCGAATTCCCTGTAGGCAATGAGGTTCTTTAAACATGGGACTTAATCAATTTTCACCTCATTTCTTCCACCATTGTCGACCTAGAGAGCTTGGGAAAGAGCCAATCCTCTTAGCTACTAAGAGGTAAGTAAATTCTACCCTAGTGTTAGTTTAATACATGAATTCCTAGTTACATTAACTGCCCAATTAGTGAAAATCAAGGAAATTGGGTAGTAACCTAGGGCTTTCGAGAATTTAGGGAATTACCCGTTAATTAGCCATGAAATCAAGTAAAAATCATATATTAACTGTCCTTAGGTTATATGTGAGTGTTTTCTTCGAGAATTTTCAGAATCCGAGCGCGCGGGCCCGAGGGTGAATATTGGGATTTCTTCAAGAATGATGAGATGACTAAGTAAGTAAGAGAATTCCCTTCTTTGAGTATAATTTGATATATTTACGTAACATTTGATTAGTTTCGAGTCCTTGGGAGACTATCTCGGAGTTTCGGGCGCATTCTTGACCCG
Organism: Nicotiana undulata; assembly: GCA_005239495.1. NCBI lineage: Eukaryota > Viridiplantae > Streptophyta > Magnoliopsida > Solanales > Solanaceae > Nicotiana > Nicotiana undulata. Next base: position 56,719 of record ML243223.1, read on the forward strand.
GGGAGTAGGTTCGACACGAGGTGAGTCTCCTTTCTAACCTTGTAAGAGGGAATTGTCCTCATAGGTGACCTAAATGCTATGTGTTAATATTTGTGGGGGCTACGTACGTACCAAGTGACGAGAGTCCGTACGTAGCGGCTATTATTGTTATGTACGGGTAGTTAGTCCCACATCATGCCTTGTGTTTTTCCTAGAAATGAATTATATGCTTCTTGAATTCATGATTATACGTAGCATTGTTTCCCTGAGATTTATGGAATTTGATAATTTAAAGGAGTTGTTCACTGGAAAGTAATTGATGAAGAATATTGTGTGTGCATGTGACCGCTTCGCAATTTAAATTCCGCGAGCGGAGTGTTATTTCCCCCACTCTCATGGGAGCGGGCCGTACGCCACAGCGAGATTGAAAGATGAAATTATGGTTCGGGCTGTTCGACCCGCGACAGTGCACATATATGATTATTATGATGGCTCAGGTCGGTTGTCCTTATCCTGTGTGCGCATATTAAATTGTTAAAGATTTCATGATATTGAAATGACAAGATATTTGGGAGGAAATGAAGTAGTAATTGTGTATTTACTTCTAGTATCTATTTGAATTACAATTATCTTTAATGTTTACTGTTTTTATCTTCCTCGTATGCCTACTGCTGATATCATATCTTGTTAAATTATTTTGTTGGACCTTAGTGAGTGTCAAGTCGACCTCTCGTCACTACTTCTTCGAGATTAGACGGGATACTCACTGGGTACATATTTATTTATGTACTCATGCTACGCTTCTGTACTTAATTGTACAGGTTCTGAGGCTGGTGCTTCTGGTTGTCATACCGGAGTTCGATTCTGAGTAGAGACTGGACCTGACTTCACGGTGAGCTGCTTCTCCGGACGATCCTCGGCAGCACCATGGAGTTTATTTTGTTATTTCCCGTCTATTTCTTTCAGACAGTGGGACTTTATATTATATCTTTTGTATATTCTGTTTGTATGCCCGTAGGACTTGTGACACTAGTTCCTGGCACACACGTGGTAGATATGTATGGTTACGGGTCTGTATATATTGGCTAACGCCTCCTTATGACTGCTTTTAGTTAAAACTGGTTAATTATCTTTTCAATTAATGTTTTGAACTATAAAACTTGGCACGTGTTGGAATGGTTAATCAAATATGTGAAAGTTCTTAGGAATATACGGGTTGTCTTGCCTGACCTCAGTGTTGGGCGCCATCACGACCTGATTTAGGATTTTGGGTCGTGACAGCAAACTACTCGAATCGAACAACCTTGGCCTCGAGTTCGATCACTCTTGAACCAAGATATGTCTCAACTGATGTATGAACAGAATAACAAGATGATAAAATCTAGAAAGTGACTGTACGTTACTTTTATGTTGCGTAATGTGATGTGTTTTACAAATGACCAGACCCCCTTTATATAGTAGGGGAGTCCTACTCTTGATATAATTCTATATAAGGTAAACAAATCTCATGATTTGATAATTAATCGGCCAATCTTTGATACATGCCGAGATTTACGCAGTGATCTACAACCGATCGCGGATATTTCGTCATTCTGTTATTCGGTTTGACAAATTTTCCTTGATCTCGCGTGTTCTTGATTTTGTTCGGTCCCGGGGTCTCGAGCTTGGCGATATAACCTAGTTTGACGATATAACCAGGTTCGATATAATTCTAGGTCGAACCGTAACCTATCATATTCCAGTATCGATTATTCACACAGGGGCGAGCCTGATTTTGACCGTGTATAGATAGTACCCTCGTTTCTTGAAGAGAAGATGATGAGAAACGATATGAACTTCTGAATCCCGTATCAATGGGCCATGACATAAGCGGAAAACGGTCACTGAGACACCTGACTATGACGTAACTAACAAACAAATACTTAAACGTCCTGTCGGTCAAGCTATCAAGGCCTTAAATGCCTGTCAGTTGTTGGTCGGCCACTACAGGTTCGAAATCGTCACCAGAAAGCTATAAATACCCTAACCTTCATTCATTCAATATTTACGTTCAAAGCTCCTCTAATTCTTGTTTTTCAAAAAAACCTTTGCTTTGCAACTCTTGCACCAAAATTTCTTGAACTTTTAGCAAACTGCATACCTTCCCAATTTTCTTTTCTTCTGTTCTACAATGGAAAAAACTTCTAAGATTGTATCGCAAAAGGAGGCCGCCTCTTCATCACGACCCGCTGGCGACGGGGCTACGGCGGGACCTCTCCCCGAGGAGCTTATTCCGGTAGGGTTCCCGACCGATGCCGATTTTAAGGTTGAAAAGACTTCCTCGGTATAGGGACGATTCGAGCCGGTCTAGAAGTACATATGCACAATCATGAATGATCTCCTCACTAAGGTTAAAGAGGATTGCACATCGGTCAATAAGCATGTGGTGGTGCCTTCGCCCGAGGAGTCGATCACTACCTACGTGAAGGGTTTTCTAAGTCTTTACACTTCACGTTAGGTCCCTTTGACATGATCATCATTGCCTTCTGCAAGAGGTACAACATGACTCTTGGCCAGATCCACCCTTCCTTCTAGAGAATAGTGATTCTCCTTCGATTCTTCGTGAGCAATAACGAGGGGTGTCCCTTCACCCTCGATCATATTATGCGCCTCTACAGTCCCTGACTCTATCGAGGGGGGCTGATCAAGCATGCTTTTCGGGCCAGTAGGGCCTCGTTCTCGATTATAGATGAGGCTCGGGACCGAGGTTGGATGGGACGATTTGTTCGAATAAAGACTTCAAACTTGATCCCTGCCGAGGATATGCCATTTCTCGGGAAATGGAACATGAAACGTAAGTAGTACTTTGCCTTGAAGATTCAATCTTTTTGTTTTCCCTCTTATAGCCTTTCTTATCGATGTTTTTAGTGTTGCGGTTATGGCCTAGATGCCGGACGTAGTTCCTGAACTCAAGGAATGGGTCGAGGGCCTTGTGTCACAAAGACCATATTCCGAGCATGCTTGGATGGAATTATCGAAGGGTCAGTGGGAGGCCCGTAATCATAGTAAGTTTTCTTTCCTGATGTAATAATGTTTGATTTCCTCCTTTCGCTGTCAAATTCTTATATATTTTCTCTTGTAGGTCTCCCTAAGGACGTTTCTAAAAGGCTCCATCCGGTAATGAGGGTGTGCCTCTCGAGTCCCCTTTCTGAGGCAAATGATGAAAAGAAGAGAAGAAGGGCTCTGAGTTCCCCGAACTCGAAAAAGAGAAAATCAAAGAAGAGGTCGTGCAAGCCCAAGGAAAGCACCACCGCTCTATCCTCGGACTCGATCCACCGGCTAAGGGACGAGTCTGAAGAAGAAGAAGAGGAAAATTCCAAGCTGGTGGCCCACGTTCGGGCAGGTGTCATGATACAAGGGCCCTCCGAACCGGTAGAGGTCGATGAGGAGGTTTTAGATGAACCTCCGTAACCAGAAGGAGGTGAGGCCACTTCGGACCAAGGTAGTGGGCGAGAGAGAGACCAGGGCCAACGCTTCTCGAGAAGAGAAAGGTGCCTTGAGAGACGAGCTTGGGGCGATCGACATTACCGGGTCCCCTAAGATTTTAGACGCCATGATTCGTGAGGCTGGTATGTTAGAAAGCCGTTCTTACGCCGGGCCTCAAGGGGCGACTGATATCCATCACTTCTTGGACGGATTATAGTTCACTGCTTCGAAAAATATCAACGGGCTCGGTGACTTTCCAGTTCCAAGGAAGGAACCGTCATCGGGATCTAGCAAGTCTTCATCGAGCCCATAACTGGTGGATCGATTCCCAGCCCCAAGTGTTAACCCCAATCGCAGACGGTCGGTAATTTTCTCTGTCCCGGAGGATGCCCAGGTTTTCTTTGCCCCAGTAGGGGTTGCTAGCTACCTCAGCTGCTTGGTGACCGAAGAGGATTTGGACGTGATGGACACAGTGGAAGCACCCTGCCTATTCAATGAGGACCAACATGCTTTTAATCAGGTAACTTTGAGTGTCACTTCATTACTTATTTTAAATTTAAAGTTGTAAATAATCCTAACACATTTCTTTATGCTTGCAGGCCTCGGTATTACACCATGAGGCTTTCCTCCGAATCTGGGAGGAGTTAACCCAGCACGAGGTTGAGGTTCGGGAGCTCATCGAGAAGAGGTATAATTACAAGCTTCTGAGTGAGAAGCTTTAGGCCGAGCTAGAAGCGGCTCGGAGGGAATGTTGCCCGTAATGTTGTCTTGCATTGCAGTTGGAGTTAATATAGCAGAATCATGTCCAACTCATAACAAAAGTTTATTTTCTCTTTATACCTCCACAACATGTGTTAATTGTGTTCCTTAGTTAGCGAATTCACTGTGCTAGTTTCCCAACACGTGTTCGATAACTGTGAGAGAACGTGTCCTTCTATGTGTCACTATAACACTTCCTTTCTCATAAGGATCCTTAATAGGCTCTCCGTCGAGACCAAATGCACCTTTGGGAGGGGGGGGTGTTATCATAGCACAACTCCTACTTCTCATGTTTTCCTTTCTTTTATTAGCATCTGGTACTCCTCAAGTCCAAATCCATGGAGAACTCATTATGAACATCTGCAAACCTTCCATGATTATTCTATACTGTCTCATTGGGTTCCGCTGCCTATGCACACTCGACTTCTAGAATCATTGACTATGTCATTGTCATGTGCGGGGAGTTTTGCTACCCTTGGCATTCCACCTCCTTAGGTGGATAGGAGTTTTATTTCTCTTCCCCCCCCCCCCCCCCCCCCCCCCCCCCCCTCCCCCACCNGAGCATCATGTTAACCATTAAAACCCCTCTAACCAATACATGATTTCATCCCCATATTAAGATATCCTAGCTATATGGTTTCACGCGTAAAGGGTTGAGATTAGATGCTTCCAGGTTTCTGCACATACCATAAGCATACTGATTCAGAAGACAAGTTGACATATCTTTAGTTACCTTTGTGCTTCATTTGTCTAATAATTGATGTCGTCATGGTGGTTAACAATGTCAACATTGTTAGTAGTAATCTTCGTGTCTCTTAGCATATAACCTCATGAAATACTCTGCTCAAGACCTTAATGGATTCCTAAGTAATTCAAGCACAATCTTGAACTCTGTTGTTCCTCATTGATTTAAATCTATTAGGTATTGAAGGTCCAAACATGTCAAATGGGAAGCATCACCGTGTGCTTACATATATTCGGTAGGTAATTTTATGGTCAATTTATGACAACACATTTTAGAGTAATCGTTGAAGATCATCAAAGGTTTAGTGTGGGTGTTCGCTTAGAGATTTAAAATTTAGGAGGGTGAACAGGTTATTCTCAATATTTTCCCCTGAAGATGTTATGTGAGTTGATAATGAAGGTTACATAAGTGCATTTCACATTACCCCGCACTAGAAGTATGATGTTTCCCCATAGTTGTTCCCCATATACTTTGTGTTTTCATATGTCTATGTCTAAGAAGGTAGTTGGAGATCCTTTGTTTATCATTCCGGTGGAAATTATTGAAGGTGAAGTTAATGGATAGTTAGCTTATGCGAGGTATCTAGCTGTCATCCTTGTTAGATAAGTTTGGGAGTTGAGATTTTTTTCCCTTTGAATGTGTCATGACGAAGTCTGTAAGTCTAAGAGGCCACCTTGAAGGCCGAAAGTTTCGTGGAAAGAAAATATTTTCTCTTGATTGTATAACAATTGGTTTTGAATTGAAAGATACCTTATAGGTGTTATGATTTAAAAAACTGTGCAGTCATTGTTCAGATATCATTATGATAATGTAGTGCTTGTAATGCTGAGATTAGTGTTATGGATATATACGTTGTGGTGCTTTGTCGAGTTGTGGATGTGTTGTTAGGATGGTTTTGGTGGTTCTCTGGCAAGTGGATAGGCCTAGTTACAAAGGAGATGCTGCCGAAATTTTTGAAAATTTTGGGAGTTAGTCAAAATTTAGGGACTTGAGGTAGGTTAGAAAAGAGATATGTTATGTTAGGTGTTTGGGACGGACTCTACCTCTCATTCGAGGATGAATGATCCTAAGCGCGGGAGAATGTAAGGCCCTAAAAAAATTTGCTAAGTAATTTAAGATTTCGGGGTGCCAGGTAGGCTAATTATAATATTTTATGTTCTATAAATATAATGTAAATGAATTGGAAATAGAAATAAGTATATAATTCATATAAGAAGTAATATGGGATCCAAGGAAAGGCCTAAGTTTAACTCAAATTGGAAAATCACATAATAGGCTGAAATTCCAAATGAGTTCACACAAGTCCACACTTTGAACGAGCATATCTAAATAATATATATATATATATATATATTATTTAGATATGCTCGTTCAAAGTGTGGACTTGTGTGAACTCATTTGGAATTTCAGCCTATTATGTGATTTTCCAATTTGAGTTAAACTTAGGCCTTTCCTTGGATCCCATATTACTTCTTATATGAATTATATACTTATTTCTATTTCCAATTCATTTACATTATATTTATAGAACATAAAATATTATAATTAGCCTACCTGGCACCCCGAAATCTTAAATTACTTAGCAAATTTTTTTAGGGCCTTACATTCTCCCGCGCTTAGGATCATTCATCCTCGAATGAGAGGTAGAGTCCGTCCCAAACACCTAACATAACATATCTCTTTTCTAACCTACCTCAAGTCCCTAAATTTTGACTAACTCCCAAAATTTTCAAAAATTTCGGCAGCATCTCCTTTGTAACTAGGCCTATCCACTTGCCAGAGAACCACCAAAACCATCCTAACAACACATCCACAACTCGACAAAGCACCACAACGTATATATCCATAACACTAATCTCAGCATTACAAGCACTACATTATCATAATGATATCTGAACAATGACTGCACAGTTTTTTAAATCATAACACCTATAAGGTATCTTTCAATTCAAAACCAATTGTTATACAATCAAGAGAAAATATTTTCTTTCCACGAAACTTTCGGCCTTCAAGGTGGCTTCTTAGACTTACAGACTTCGTCATGACACATTCAAAGGGAAAAAAATCTCAACTCCCAAACTTATCTAACAAGGATGACAGCTAGATACCTCGCATAAGCTAACTATCCATTAACTTCACCTTCAATAATTTCCACCGGAATGATAAACAAAGGATCTCCAACTACCTTCTTAGACATAGACATATGAAAACACAAAGTATNAATCACAAAACGACTCCGCAGACCGCATACGCGTCGCATAATGATAATGAAGCAGAGTCGGGCAAAATATTATGTTGTGGCATAATTGATTATGTTGTCGATTATGCTATCGCATAATGATTATGATGCAAGTCTGCCGCCCACATATCGATTATGCTATAGCATAATTGCACCACATAATTGACTTCGGGGGTCATTTTTGGAAATTTTCATATCCGAACTCACTTTGATAAATAAGCTTTGGGTCTTCATTTGGGGCTATTTTATACTAAATCTAGAGAGAGGTGAGAGCATTTTAGAGAGAGAAAGAGGGAACCTAGACTTCCAATCACCATATCTTGCTCAAGTCTTCAAGAATCAAGGAAGATAACCACTAGATTGTCCTCCATTTGGGTAAGTCCTACTTCCAAGATTTCATATAAGAGATTATGAGTTGAAAAATATATTGTGGGTTTAGAAATGAGCCATGCATGTGACACTAAGCTATAGTATGTCGGATTAATAAACTAATTTGGGTAGTTCCTATTAAAATTGGTTGAGAGGAAGGAATTTCCATTTTCGAACCTTGTAATCTATTTCACATGTTAGGTGTTTGATGCAATTCCTAAGAGAGTTACACCATGGGAATTTTTTCTAAATTATTAATCAATTTTCGCTATCTCCTTACAGATTATTACTGCTAGAGGTGTTGGTGTATTGTAGAAACTTAAGGAAAGCTCAACCAGGTATGTTGGCTAAACTTCATCTCTCGGAATTGAATTCCATAATGTTTCCGTAAGTTTAAGTATAATCCGCCCAAATCCCTAATTTCGACGTTCCAGGTTATCCCGTACAAACTTATAAACTTGAGTATTCCGAATGAGCTTATCACCGAGAGGTTTAAAGTATGGTTTGCTTATTAAAATGGTATGGCTTTGAGTCGTAATCTAAATGAAAACTAGTATACTAATTGGGTGAGAAAAATTGGATATGCTTAATACTCCTAATTGCTATTATGTGTGCTTAATGACTTGATTGAGTATGTCTCGTTGTTGACAATCTATATAGGTACTCGTGAACGAATTAAATAAACTAGGTAAATAGAGTGTGGATAACATATATACTTGTGTCTAGCGAGGCCTATGAAATGAGAAAATATATATGAAATAGATTACGAAATGGGCCTCGACTCAACAATTTAAGATAACTTCTAAAAGTGGAATTTGCCTAAAAACTCTTTGAGGTATGTATGGCTAAAACCCCCTCTTCTTAGGAATCGAACCTCTATGGTGATCCCCTATAAATTGTGTAAGCCTTAATCTTGTTTGGTGAAGGAAATAACATTTCAAACGTATTTTTATTGTAAGACCTTATGTGCCATATGCATTCGAATGATTCCATGATGCTATGTTGTTACTTGGTGAAGTATTGATGTTACGAAAAATATGTTAAATTGCCAAAGAATGTGACAGTCTCTATATGCACCTGATTCGTGTTTGCTCTCATGTGTACTTGATGTTTGAACTGAACGACTTGTTGATGAAATTGACATGGATGTGAAATATGTGGAAAGGAATTGAATTATGAAATGGGGCCTAGTGCTAGATATGAATTAACGATTGTGGCCACTAGCATTGGAATACTTGAAATATATGTGTACAACAAGAAATGAGATGATTGATGAAAATAGAAATGTCTTGAGTAAGACGGCCTAGCCGATCGGGCCGTGATCGGCCACCATGCCACACCCATGGTAGTATTGTGCTGTGAAATGAATCAGAATTGAAACATGAATTGAAATAGAAACTAATATTGTGAGAAAAATTTCTCTCAGGGAGACGGCCTAGCCGATCGGGCCATGATCAGACACCATGCCGGACACATGGTGGCATTGTGCTGTGAAATGAATCGGAATTGAAACATGAATTGAAATAGAAACTGATATTGTGAGAAAATATGAGATGACCTAGCCAATCGGGTCGTGATCGGACTCTGTATAAGAGTACGGTGGTATTGAGGATAATGAGGTGCTAATGCTAGTAATGGCCCAAATTAAAGTTAAGATTTTTTCTCGGGAAAGCTTATGTGATTCCTTAATTGATATTGTGGTGTTGCTTATGTTTCTCATTGAATTCTTGAATTCTTCTTATTGCATTATTGATCTTTTTCTAAAGGAGATGTGTGTTACCTCTGTATTTTGACAATCGTTAGGTTTCACTTGGGCATTTGGATGTTATTGATTGTGACTTGATTATTTCTATGGCTTTTTTCTTCTTGTATGGTTAATTCTATTTTGAAAGATGATTTTTAGCTTAGATACTAGTACTATTCGGCAGTACTAACGTCCCTTTTGCCGAGGGAGCTGCATCTTTAATGGATGCAGGTGGTTCCACACTAGGCGGTAGTGATCAGCGATAGCGGTATGTTCCTTCCAGCTAACTTGGTGATCCCCACTTTATTTCGGGTTCCTGTGTCATTGGGTCATCGTGTACTTTTCATTTGAGGTATAGCTGGGGCCTTGTTGCCGGCATTTCTATATTTCTCTTCAGTTGTATTTAAAGGCTCCGTAGACAGGTTGTGGGTGGTGTCGGGTATTGGAATTAAACTAGAAATATTGTTATTTGGAAAATATGTTTTTCATCATATCTATAAATATTGTAATATTCTGGATATTATGGTTGAAACTGCTAATGAAAACAAAATGAAAGTTAATGAAATATTCATAAAGTATGATTGATAGAATTTACCTCCTTTTATTCATGAATTAGTTTGGGTAGAATAAAACCTAACATGCTTGTTCAGTCGGGTTTACTCGGTATAGTGATAACTAGGGATTTTACCTTGTTTTACACTCTATCTTGCTTAAGTTTTGGATGAAATTGTATGCAAAATAGTCCCAAAGGCTTACGTGTTGTGCTTGTTGCAGGGTTTAGTCAAAAAGGATGACAAATAGTCAAAGACCTGCTCAAAAAGGAGTGAAACTTGCACAAGTACCAAGAACAAGCAAAAGCCAAGTTCAATTGACCACCGCGGTCCAGTTTATGCGGCCCGCGCTGGAGGGATTCAGAGAGGTATTCTTCAAGGCCAATCCAACGCGAACCGTGGTGGAGATATTAGGAGAGGATGTTTTCCAATGCAAAAGTCATCGCGGACCGCGGTCCAATCTACGTGATCCGCGGTCGAGAGATTTAGAGCCCCCAATCCTTGAAGGCTAGAAGACCTTCGCGGACCGCAGTCCTTTCTTCGCGTTCCGCGTTGAAGCCACCGCGGCCGCGGTGCATGTTTATGCGGACCACAGTGACCAAGTTCAGAGACAAGTTTGTGAAGCTAAAAAGCCTCACCACGGCCGCGGTCCATTTTGCGCGGTCCGCGGTGACCTCGCATGGGAATTTTTGTCCGGATTTTTCAGTTGAGTATAAATAGTTTCTTTTCTCATTTTTTAGGTTAAGCTTTGTACTGATACATATTCAGCAGCTCTTGGACGATTTCGCTTCAACATTTTGAGTACTTTTAAAAGGATTTCAACATTGAATATTTCAATTTTACTTTATAATTCAATTACATGGGTTTTGCTCATCTATTTCTTTAATTTCTTCAGTTATTATGAGTAGCTAAACCCATTAGCTAGGGTTGTGGCTCAACCCTAGTGTGGGTAACTAATGGGTTTTTTAAATTAATTCTTAGATGTTTATGGGTAATTGGTATTTGGGCTGATTAGTGGTTTTCATGTTAAAATTGGTGGTTGCAAACACTAATTAGTGTTCAATTGACTTGGGTTCTCCTTGAAAAAGGGAACTTGAGTCTAGAAAATCAGCCCAACAAGGAATTGGGACGAAATCAAGAGATTGATAGTCCCAATTAACGGGTTAAACCTAGAGATAGTAAAAACTCTACTTGAGCCTATATTGCTTGCATAAATTTGACACTCAATTGACCTTGAGGAAGGCAATTAGGGCAAAGCCACTCGAATTACCAAGAGGTACAGAGTGGGTAAGGTTTGCATTGGCTATATCACACTCCCCTTTTACGACATCTTTGCCTTAGGTATTAAGACCCGTTAAATACTCGCCTAGGAGAAAGTCATGACCCTAGTGCCTTTACGCATAAAGAAAACAATCCAAAAATACATTAGTTAGTTAATTTAGCAAGTACAATTAGTATAAATTATAGTATAAGTAACATTCCAAAAAGTATGAGAAGTGTAATTAAGAGCACGAAACCCTACTAGATTACCTAGAAACTCGACTCCAATAACTCTCTGTGGAATCGATCCCGATCCTTCGAGTAAAAGCTGCTCCGACCCTCATCTCGCTACTTTATAGTATTGTAGGTGGGAGACGATCACTTTTTGGCGCTGTTGCCGGGGAGTTATACGGTGTTGTTTATCTACGTGACTAGTAGTGTTAAGTGTTTTTCTTTCCTTCTGTGTTAACGTTTTTGTTGAATCTATTCAGGTGTAAATGGCAGATCCCTTGGGAAACGTTATTACAGGGGATGAGGTATTTGATAACCAAGATGATGAAATCAACCAAGTACCTCCTCACAGAAGAGGCCGACATGCAAATATTAATGAGGACATTCCAGACCCTCCCCCGCCACCTCCTCCCAGAGCTGCCCCTCGGGTCCTTCCAAACGAGGGGTATGCTAGTGCTATTGTCCCGCCTAGAATCCGGGAGGGAAATTTTCAAATAACAAATGTGATGCTGACACTTCTGGAGCAGCGGGGCTATTTCACCGGAGCCGCCCACCAAAATGCTTACAAACATTTGAAGGGTTTCGTGGATACCTGCTGGGGTAGAAAGCAAATGAATGTCTCAGAGGATGTCTTGAGACTTCGGTTATTCCCCTTCTCTATTCGGGGGAAGGCACCTGATTGGCTCGAGCGGCTTCCCAACCACTCCATATCTATATGGGATGAGCTCGCAGACAAGTTCATTGCAAAATTCTTCTTCCCGAGTCATATGGAGGTGCTTAGAGATGAACTATTGGCTTTCAAACAAGAGCCAAATGAGCCTTTGCATGAGATTTGGGAGCACTACCGGACCATGGTTAAGGAATGTCCAAACAATGACATGACTGAAGTCATATTCAACAGACATTCTACCGAGGCATAAACACTGTCAATCAATGTGTGGTCAATCAATTGTCCAGTGGAAACTTCATGAAGTTGACTTACCCTGAGGCATGTGAAGTCTTAGATGAGATGGCTGACAACACATCGTCAGCATGGCAAAGTTGAGCAAACGTACCTCAGGGTGAGTCTAGTGTTAATAGTCTTCACAAAGAACTTCAAGAACATGGGTAAGCAATTGCCGAGCTCACTACCACTATGAACCAACTTGCCAAGGCACAACTTCAACAATTACAAGGGCCGAAGAAAGTAAATACCATGGAGGGAGTGAATATGTTGGTGAACCAAAGAAGGCCTCGGGGAAATCCAAAGAAAAGCGACAATGTCGAAAGTGATCAAGGACCAAGTGGGTATAGTCAAGATGATTCATATGATGATCAAGTTGAGTATGTCATGTATGCTAACAACTTTCAAAGTCAAGGGAACAATCAAAGAAATAATCAAAACTGGAGCAACCAAGGCAACAATCAAAATTGGGGTAAACAAAGACAAAGAAATTGGAACAACAACAACAATTCACGAAACTGGGGGAACAACAACAACCAACAATGGGGGAACAACAATGATAACAATTGGAGCGGAGGAAATAACAACAATAATTGAGGTGGCAATGGTAACCGGGGGTCGGGCTTTCAAAGGCCCCCGATGTACCAACAATCAAGCAATCCACCCCTATACCAAGATCAAGGCCAAAGCTCATCAAGTAATGACATGGGAAGAATTGAATAAATGTTCAAGCAAATGATGGAGCAAATGTCAAACAAATGTTCAAGCAAATGATGGCCTCCCACAACACCTCCATTAGGAATCATGAGATACAAATGGGCCAAATTTCTCACGCCTTGAACACACGCCCAAAAGGTGAACTACCAAGTGATACGGTGGTGAACCCTAAGGGTTGTGGCAATAACAATAATATCGGTCACGACATGGCGGTGACCATAAGAAGTGGAAAAGGTGGTGAAGCAAGTTCTTCTAGTCAAAAGAGAATTGTTGTTGATGATGATGAATTGCCAAATGATGAGTTACCAATTGAGGTTGAGAAAGTGGTGGAAGATCCAACTACTAGTGAGGTGAGAATTGATATCCTTGATAATGGGGAGGATTTGCAAAGGGACGTGAATCTAGGGAACACGTGATTGATATGCCGGAACCGGTGGTCCCAAAAGCTAAGGCACCATTTCCTAGGCCCCCTCCTACGTATCCTCAAAGGTTGGTTAAGCAAAATCAAGATAATCAATTCAAGAAATTCATCGACATGATGAAGAGGCTTTCTATCAACATCCCTTTGGTTGAAGCTTTGGAGAAAATGCCCGGGTATGCTAAGTTCATGAAGGACTAAGTCACAAAGAAGAGGTCTATGGAGTGCGAAACCATTAAGATGACTCACCAAGTGAGGGCCATAGTGCATTCAATGGCACCCAAACTTGAAGACCCGGGAGCTTTTACCATTCCTTGTACAATCGGGAGTGCGGATTTTGCTGAAGCTTTGTGTGACCTTGGAGCTAGTATAAACTTGATGCCATACTCGGTTTTTAAAACATTGGGGATTGGGCAACCTAGAGCGACTTCCATGCGTCTTCAAATGGCGGATAGATCAATGAATAAGCCTCTAGGGATAATTGATGACGTGTTGGTGTGGGTGGACAAATTCATTTTGCCCGCGGATTTTGTCATATTGGATTGCGAAGTGGATTATGAGGTACCCATCATCTTGTGAAGGCCCTTCCTTGCAACGGTGAAGGCCTTAGTTGACGTGGAGGCCGGTGAGTTCACCTTCCAGGTGGGCGATGAAACGTTCGTGTTCCACGTGTGCAAGTCAATAAAGCAGCCAAATAGCACAGAAGTATGTTCTTTCATGGACCTTGTCACCGAGGTCATCATTGATGAAAGAAGCTCTATGATTCATGTTGAAGATCCCATGGAGGCCGCTTTATTAAACCATGATGACATTGTGGTGGATGGCTTAATTGAGAGTACCAATGCTCTCCAAGGCATGGGGTCTTATTCATATGGTCCTCGAAAACTATCATTGGACTTGGAAAACCGGAAGACTCCTCCGACAAAGCCTTCAATTAAAGAGCCACCAACATTGGAGTTGAAGCCACTACCATCCCACCTTAGGTATGAATATCTCGGTCACTCTCGTACTTTACCTGTTATACTTTCATCTTGCCTAACCCAATTGCAAGTAGATTCTACTCTAAAAGTGCTAAAGAAGAGGAATAAGGCCATAAGATGGACACTTGCCGATATTCGGGGAATAAGCCCCTCATTTTGCATGCACAAAATCATTCTTAAGGATGGAGAAAATCCTTCCGTAGAACACCAACGGAGGCTCAATGAAGCAATGCAAGAAGTGGTGAAGAAAGAAAAAATCAAGTGGCCTGATGCAGGGGTCGTCTACCCAATCTCGGATAGTACTTGGACTTCTCCGGTCCAATGTGTGCCAAAAAAGTGTGGTATGACGGTGATCCAAAATGATAAAAATGAACTCATTCCAACAAGAACGGTCACAGGTTGCAGGTATGCTTGGACTATCGCAAGTTGAACAAAGTGACTCGCAAGGATCATTCCCCCTTGCCTTTCTTGGATCAAATGCTTGATAGGCTTGCGGGTCGGGCTTTCTATTGCTTTTTGGATGGGTATTCAGGCTATAATCAAATTTTGATTGCCCCGGAGGACCAAAAAAAGACAACCTTCACATGTCCTTATGGTACTTTTGCCTTCTCCAGGATGCCTTTCGGACTTTGCAATGCACCCGCTACATTTCAACGGTGCATGATGGAAATCTTTACTGACATGGTTGAAGACTTTCTGGAGGTTTTTATGGATGATTTCAGTGTAGTTGGGGATTCCTTTGATGAGTGTTTGAGCAATCTTGACAAAGTCCTCGCTCGATGTGAAGAGACCAACCTAGTGTTAAACTGGGAAAAATTCCATTTTATGGTGGAAGAATGGATAGTGTTGGGCCACAAAATCTCACGGAATGGAATTGAAGTGGACAAGGCGAAGATTGAAGTGATTTCTAAATTTCCACCTCCAACTTCGGTTAAGGGAGTTCGGAGCTTTCTTGGACATGTCGGGTTCTACCGGCGTTTCATTAAGGACTTCTCGAAGGTGGTCAATACTCTTTGCAAATTGTTAGAGAAAGATGCCAAATTTCACTTTGATGAGAATTGAATGAGTGTATTTGAATTGTTGAAGCACAAGCTTACCACCACACCTATCATCACCGTGCCGGATTGGAGCTCTCCTTTTCATCTAATGTGTGACTCTAGTGATGTGGCTGTGGGGGCAGTGTTGGGCCAAAGGGTGAACAAGATTTTTCACCCCATCTATTATGCTAGCAAAACCATGAACTCGGCCCAAATGAACTACACCGTCACTGAGACGGAGTTATTGGCAATAGTCTTTGCTATGGAGAAATTCCGTCCTTATCTTACGGGTGCCAAGGTCATAGTGCACACTGACCATGCAGAACTCTGGTATCTCATGACCAAAAAGGAATCCAAAGCTAGACTCATGCGATGGGTATTGTTACTTCAAGAGTTCGACTTGGAGATTATTGATAGAAAAGGGAGTGAAAACCAAGTGGCCGACCATCTTTCCCGCTTGGAAGAGCAAGGTCGCCCAAGTGATGGGCTTGAAATTGATGATAATTTCCCTGACGAACAACTTCTTTCTGTGTCAATGCAAGAAATGCCATGGTTCGAGGACATTGCCAATTATATTGTCACCGGTGTTTTTCCTTGTGAGCTCTCTTCCAACCAAAGGAAGAAGCTTAGTAGGGATAGCATGGATTTTTATTGAGATAAACCATACTTATTCAAGATTTTCAATGACGGTGTCATCCGGCGATGTGTGCCCGAAGAAGAACAAGGATCGATTATTGAGTCTTGCCACTCCTCACCTTATGGTGGTCATCATGGAGTAGCAAGGACCGCCTCAAAAGTTTTAAGTTGTGGTTTCTTTTGGCCTACCTTGTACAAGGATGATAGTGAGGTTGTGAAACGATGTGATGAATGTCAACGTATGGGTGGAATATCCAAGAGAGATGAAATGCCTCTTACTACAATCCTAGAGGTGGATATCTTTGATGTATGGGGTATTGACTTTATGGGGCCATTCGTGAGTTCTTGTGGAAACACTTACATACTCGTGGCGGTGGACGACGTTTCAAAATGGGTTGAATCCGTGGCTTTGCCCAATAATGAGGCCCGGAGTGTGGTTGGTTTTCTGAAGAAGCATATTTTCACAAGATTTGGGACACCCCGTGCCATCATCAGTGACGGGGGGTCTCACTTTTGCAATAGGGCCTTTGATTCATTGCTATCAAAATATGGAGTCAATCACAAAGTGTCTACCTCGTACCATCCCCAAGAAAGTGGCCAGGTGGAAGTGTCCAATCGTGAAATCAAGAATATATTGGCCAAGACGGTGAATGCTAACCGTACTGATTGGTCCCGGAAGCTTGATGATGCTCATTGGGCCTACCGGACCGCTTTCAAGACCCCAATCGGTATGTCACCTTACCGGGTGGTGTATGGCAAGGCTTGTCATCTTCCGGTGGAATTGGAGCACAAGGCACTTTGGACTTGGAAGAAGTTGAATTTGGATTGGGACACGACGACTAATCTCAGAGTTGATCACTTAAATGAGCTAGATGAGTTCATATTTCATGCACATACTAGCTCCTCTTTGTACAAAGACAAAATGAAGTACCTCCATGATAAGTATGCCAAAGAACGGGAATTCAAAGTGGGAGACTTGGTGCTCTTGTTCAACTCTAGACTCCGTCTTTTTTCGGGCAAACTCAAGTCAAAATGGAGTGGCCCATTTGAAGTTGTGTTGGTTACACCCTTTGGTGCTCTCGATCTCAAGAACAAAAATGGGGAGGTCTTTCGAGTGAATGGGCATCGATGCAAGCATTACCTTGGGAAATTTGAAGATAGCCACGTGGTGGCTTTGATGAAGCTCAATTGAACATGGTAACATACGTCGTGCCGCAACGTTAAATCAGACGCTTCTTGGGAGGCAACCCATGTGTATTTATTTTTGTTTTTATTTGATTTTCTTGGTAGTATAGAACTTATTTTTGGACTAACTGGTTGTGGGATTTTGTAGGATTATTTTGATGCAGTAGAAAAACTAGCTCTCTGAAGTCGCAGTGCAGACCGGGGTCAATTTTGTGCGATCCGTGGAGTTGTTTCATAAAGAATTCACTTCTCTGAAGTTTCCACCATCGCCGCGGTACCATTTTACGCGGATCGCGGTGGACTACTGCGGCCGCAGTTGATTTTACGCGGACCGCAGTGGAAAATTGCCCAGTTGCCCAGATCTTTAAAAGACCGCGGTCATTTTTGTGCGGTCCGCGGTGGGGTAGGTATTGTGGGTCCCAAGCCCTGTTCTATAAATAGGGTCTCAGGGCTTCATTTTACACTTTACGCTCTTTGACTCTCTACAGTAAAATTTTAACTGTGCATCACTCTTGCTAATTTCAAGTGTTCGTTTCATTCATCTCATCCTCATCCCACATCTAGTTAGTGTATTTTTGATTTCATAACTTCTTAATTTTATTATTTTCTTGCTGACCTAGTAGATTTTCTTCTTCTTTTTTCCCTTTTTCTTGTTTAATCAATTAATCATGTGTAGGGTCTATTCATAATGCTTAATTTAGACCCATTGTAGTTAATTACACTGATTAAACACCTAGGGTTTCAATAACATGTGCATTTGAACTTGAATTAACAGTAAAAATTGGTACCCTAGGTTGGAAATTAGTGAGGTCCGTGGTGCTTTAACGCGGACCGCGGTGCTTTAAATGTCACAAGACCCAACCAATGACCGCGGTGCCCTTTTTGTGCAGTTCGCGGTGACTTAATGCGGACCGCGGTCGTCTTTGTGCGGTCTGCGGTGCTGAACTTCAGAGAGGTGGGTAGTCTGAACCCCACCTCCACGCGGACCATGGTCGGTTTTGTGCGGTCCGCGGTACCTTAGTGCGGACCGCGGTCGTCTTTGTGCGGTCCGCGGTGCTGAACTTCAGAGAGGTGGGTAGTCTGAACCCCACCTCCACGCGGACCGTGGTCGTTTTAGTGTGGTCTGCGGTACCTTAGTGCGGACCGCAGTCATTTTTATGCGTTCCGCGGTAACAACTTCAGAGAGGTGGGTAGTCTGAACCCCACCTCAACGCGGACTGCGGTCATTTTTGCGCGACCCGTGGTCTGCTGCTTATGAATCTTCTGCAATTCAAATCCAATAGTTTGTTACCTTGTTCTTCATGAATGAATACACTGCTTGGATACTAACAATATTTAAATGAATTGAACTTGCAGAGTATGGTCCAATCAAGAGGTGGTGGCCGTAAACCGAGCGGAAAAGGTGAATCCTCCCGGGGGAGAGGCAAGGGAATGATAAAACTTACTCCCAAAGTCCGGGAAGCTATGAAAGCCACCAGGAAAGCAATCCAAACATTGGATAGAGCTGCTTCCCATTCGGGGAGTGAGTATACACCCTCCGGAGAGGGCTTCTCAGAGTCAATACCAGAATACATGCCAGACTATCCGGAGAGGTTTAGGTTGACCAATGAGCCCTCTGACTCTCCTCCTGCCCAATCATCAGCCCATTCTGAGTCGTCTGAAGGCTCAGCTGCAGGGGGTGATCATGAAGACTCCACCTCACCCACAACTTCACTATCAGATGAGCACTCAGGGGAAGAAGAAGCAGAAGATGAACCCCAAATAGGAGGTGAACCCCAAGTTGGGGGAGTTGAAAGAACAAGGAAACCTGAAGTATGGCAAGATAGATTCGTGAGTGAGCCGACCTTTCATAAATTCTGGGAATGGTGGTCGGAAAGGAAAGTGATATCGGAGCGTAGGTTCATCACAAAGGACCTTTTGACACACAACCCCGAGGTGCGCAGACAGTTCAGGGAAAGAAAAGATTGGGAGTACTTCACTTGCTATTTGCTGGATGCAAATGAACACCTAGTCAAGGAGTTCTACACAAATTTGGCTTATCTGAAAAAGGACTCCAAGGCAACCAAGGTGTGGAATCTGACTGTGCCTTTTGATAAGGCTGCATTAAACACATATCTGGAGTTTGATGATGAGGATGAGGCAGAGTACTTAGAAAATTTGAATGCGGGGGATGAGGCCCGTCCATGGCTAGGGGAGCACCTGGCCATCCCAGGTGAAACCCCTGACTGGTTGCAAGTAGGAAAGGTGATTCTACGGAGAACACTAAACTTTAAGGCCAAAGGTTGGGAAACGTTCGTGTGTAGCATACTTGACCCCACCTTTCATGAAAATTCTCTTCCTCTCAGGCGGGCTGTGTTGATTGCTTCTATCATGGTAGGATATCCGATCAATGTCGGGAATGTGATGTCGAGTGTTATTACCTGGGTGGTGAATGAAAATGATAGAGCCTACCCCTTCCCAAACTTCCTAACCATGTACTTTGAAGATCAAAAAGTAGAAAAGAGGAGGTTTGATGTGAAGGTGAAGCCCAAATCTCTGTTCTCTTGATACAGCCTTCAGAGTGATGACAACCCAAAAGGCAAGAACTTCAAAGGAAAATCCATTGCTGCCACTGGCCAGTCCCTTGCCAGTATCAACAACTAGATGCAGACAGCTACTTCTAAGTTGTTTGTACTTTCTACGTCTGTGGCAAGCCAAGCTGCACCTACCCCACCACAGGTCCCCCAGTCCGTTGAGGATACTCTCAAGGAACTTCTGGCCAACCAGAAGGAAATCCTTGATAACTAGAAGTTGATCCTGGAAGTTGTTGGTTCTCACGAGAAGGCACTAAAGGATCTTGCAAAGGAGACCAAGAAGCTGAAGAAGACCCGTGCCTCCAAGGAGTCCGTGAAGAAATTAAGGGAGGGGGTAGATAATCTGAAGGAGGATCACTTTCCATTGGACATGCATCTACAGGACCCTGCTTCCCAGCCTGAGTTAGAGACGGATATAGAGAGGCCATCAAAGAGGAGGAGAGTGTTTCCCCGTACAGAGGGCATTGTGATAGAGTTGGCAGACCCGTAGGGTGGCACCTCGAGTCAGCCACAACAGCCAGTACAGGCCCAGGCTACAGAGGAGATCCAGGTCCAGTTGGATACACAGGGTTCTGGGGACCAGTCACAGGTTCCCATTCAGTCCACAGACCCCGGGACCCATCCTTAGGATCCTATGCAGCCGGAGGGCCTATAGGGAGTCTTTCTTTACTCTCTCTCTCTCTCTCTCTCTTTCCTTTTGAGCTTATTTTGCTAGTTAGCATTGAGGACAATGCTAGCTTTCATTTGAGGGGGTAGCCCTATTTTGGTTGGATTTGGATGACTGTATAAATCAGATACTATTTTTATTATGCTTTCTTTTTTATTTTGGTATGCACATAACTTTACTATTCTAGTACTTTTCGTATTTTTGCACTTTTTGGTCTGTATATAAAGTTACTTTCCAATGTATATATTCATCCCCCCTTTATGTATATTCGATTAAATCCCCTCTTGTACATATTCATTCTACTTTACGCATTTTACTTTCCGTATTTTTCCTTTTTATAGCTTCTTATTTTATTTTCATAGCTTCTTGTTTTGACTTTTTCGCGTGCAATAAGCCTTTGGTTTTCTTAATGCCACGGTTCTTTCCAAAGGTGGAATTTGTGTAAACCGGGTGGCTCTTCCCGAGGATGGATGGTGTGACAACCTTCTTAAGGGTTTGAGTCTATTTTTCTTTTTGCTTTTTTGTAAATAATAGCTAGTGAGTAGAGGTGCCTCAAGCAAAGCTTCACGTGGTCCTAACACATTTGCCTTTGATCCTATGGTCAAAAATAAATCGTTGTGTTCAGGATGGTGAAAGTTGTGATCTTGAGACTCTTGTGTTGACCGATAATCATTAAATGGTTTTTCGGGACCATTGTGTTGCTCAAAGCATAACTAAGGTCATTGTGGGCCCACGACTCTATTTCTTTAGCAATCCCATAGCTTGAGTGGTGAGAGTTTGAATTGCAAGTCCAAGTCCCGTGTCATTAGTCTAGAACTTGCCCTGAATGTTTGTCGAGGCGAAATCCTAAGTGTAGTTTGACTTGAGATGTGATTATAGTCTCTCCTTGATCCGAATAGTGACTTGAACATTTCCATAACCTACCAATGACAATTTCCCTAGTCAACCCTTTTGAGCCTTAGACCTTTTTCTTTCAAAAACAATGATACAAGCCTTGACCCATTTTGACCCTCTTTTAGCACCCTTTCTTTCCTTAGCACAAGGCAAAAGCGTAAGTTTGGGGGAGAGACGAGGAATGAAACAAAGTGAAAAAGAAGGTACAAAAAGGAAGAAAAGGAAAGGCAATGAAAAAAAAATTAAAAAGCCAAAAAGAATGAACAAGTTAGAAGAAATAAAGGGAATCAATGAAAGAAAAGAGACTGAAGGTGTGGAATGCTTAGAAAGGAGAAAAATGATTGAAATGAAGAAAAAGGTGTGACAGTATGTCTCTCCAACCCCTCAGAAAGAGCTAATTGACTCAAGAAGTCAAAAGAATGTGAAACAAATGAAGTGCTTAAGGGAAGATAGAACTCACCTTGACCAAATATTTCCTACCTTAAACCAAAAGCCTTCATCATGTACCCACAAAAGTCCTATATGATCTTGAGTTGAATGAAGCTTACATTAGTGGTGACTCACATAAGGGGCAAGCCTATGGTACTTTGAGCCGGACTTGAGTCTTTTCCTTGAGAGAGATAAGTGAACTCCTATTATCCTCGTTCTGAGTGTTACAATCTTAAAGTGAGGTTTGCTTAGGGAGAGTTGAGGAGTATGAGTTTGGGTTCCACAATGACCAAAGTAACAGTAAGAGTTTCGTTGATGAGTCGAGTCAACTCTTGATGCTCTTGTGTCGCACTGAAATCCATGGTTTAAAAGGGTCAAATGTTGTTAATGATTCATTTGCATTGAGGGCAATTGTTGGTCCCACTTGATGCTAGAAGAGGTCATCTTAGGACAGCTGAATTTTCTTGGATTTACTCAAAAAGGGGTGGGGCTTATTTTGTTTGCTTGAGGACAAGCAAAAGCTTAAGTTTGGGGGAGTTGATAACTAGGGATTTTACCTTGTTTTACACTCTATCTTGCTTAAGTTTTGGATGAAATTGTACGCAAAATAGTCCCAAAGGATTACGTGTTGTGCTTGTTGTAAGGTTTAGTCAAAAAGGATGACAAATAGTCAAAGATCTGCTCAAAAAGGAGTGAAACTTGCACACGTACCAAGAACAAGCAAAAGCCAAGTTCAATTGACCACCACGGACCACGGTCCAGTTTATGCGGCCCGCGGTGGAGAGATTCAGAGTGATATTCTTCAAGGCCAATCCAACGCGGACCGCGGTGGAGAGATTCAGAGAGGATGTTTTCCAAGGAAAAAGTCATCATGGACCGCGGACCAATCTACGCGGTTCGCGGTTGTGAGATTCAGAGCCCCCAATCCTTGAAGGCTAGAAGACCTCCGCGGACCGCACTCCTTTCTTCGCGGTCCGCGTTGAAGCCACCGCGGCCGCGGTGCATGTTTATGCAGACCGCGGTGGCCAAGTTTAGAGACAAGTTTGTGAAGCTAAAAATCCTCACCGCGGTCCATATTGCGCGGTCCGCGGTGACCTCGCAGGGGCATTTTTGTCCGGAATTTTTAGTTGAGTATAAATAGTTTATTTTCTCATTTTTTAGGTTAAGCTTTGTACTGAGACATATTCAGCAGCTCTTGGACGATTTTGCTTCAACATTTTGAGTACTTTTAGAAGGATTTCAACATTGAATCTTTCAACTTTACTTTATAACTCAATTCCATGGGTTTTGCTTCATCTATTTCTTTAATTTCTTCAGTTATTATGAGTAGCTAAACCATTATCTAGGGTTGTGGCTCAACCCTAGTGTGGGTAATTAATGGGTTCTTTAAATTAATGCTTAGATATTTATGGGTGATTGGTATTTGGGCTGATTAGTGGTTTTTTCATGTTAAAATTAGTGGTTGCAAACATTAATTAGTGTTCAATTGACTTGGGTTCTCCTTGAGAAAGGGAACTTGAGTCTAGAAAATCAGCCCAACAAGAAATTGGGACGAAATCAAGAGATTGATAGTCCCAATTAACGGGTTAAACCTAGAGATAGTAAAACCCTACTTGAGCCTATATTGCTTGCATAACTTTGACACCCAATTGACCTTGAGGAAGGCAATTAGGGCAAAGCCACTCGAATTACCGAGAGGTACAGAGTGGGTAACATTTGCATTGCCTATATCACACTCCCCTTTTACGACATCTTTGCCTTAGGTATTAGGACCCGTTAAATACTCGCCTAGGAGAAAGTCATGACCCTAGTGCCTTTACCCATAAAGAAAACAACCCAAAAATACATTAGTTAGTTAATTTAGCAAGTACAATTAGTATAAATTATGGTATAAGTAACATTCCAAAAAGTATGAGAAGTGTAATTAAGAGCACGAAACTCTACTAGATTACCTAGAAACTTGACTCCAATATTGGAATCGATCCCGATCCTTCGGGTAAAAGCTGCTCTGACCCTCATCTCGCTACTTTATAGTAGTGTAGGTGGGAGACGATCATATAGCGCCAGTCACGCTCCTTGGTTTTGGGGCGTGACAGCAGTGTTGATCAGCGATAGAGCCCCGCTTCATCCTGGGGTCAGGTATTGTATCTTTTGTTCATATTATTACCACATTTTGAGGTATAGTCGGGTCCTTGTTGCCGGCACTATCATAACTCTCTTTTGTATCTTTAGAGGCTCCATAGACACTATGTGGGTTGTGCATGGGTGCTAGAAAAGTCAAACAGATTATATTGTGTATTGAAATTTTTTTCGACTCGGATCATAACAATGTGTGCATTTTGAAACTTAAGAATGCTGTAACCAATGAGATGAATTAGTAATGTAAATATGATCTTCCTACTGTCTAATTAATGAAAATGCCTTCCCTTGATCACGAGTGAGTTGGGTGGAAAGTGTCTAACAGACTTGCTCGACCGGGTCCACTCAGTTGAGCGTCGGTCGTGCTTCCCAAGATTGGGGTGTGACATGTGTCCTTTGTGAGATCTACACCGATCACCGGAGTTTGCAGCATCTGTTCAAACAAAAGGATCTTCTAATTTGCGTCAGCGGAGGTGGTTAGAGTTTCTTAAGGACTATGATATCACTATTCTATATCATCCCGGGAAGGCCAATGTGGTGGCCGATGCCTTGAGTCATAGGGTGGAGAGTTTAGGCAGTCTAGCATATCTACTAGCAGCAGAGAGGCCATTAGCATTGGATGTTCAGGCCCTGGCCAACTAGTTTGTTAGGTTGGATGTT
Source organism: Nicotiana undulata (assembly GCA_005239495.1). NCBI lineage: Eukaryota > Viridiplantae > Streptophyta > Magnoliopsida > Solanales > Solanaceae > Nicotiana > Nicotiana undulata. The sequence continues at coordinate 81,339 of ML243223.1, forward strand.
TCTTAGCTGAGTCGAGTTTTGGCTTATGTGGTTTCTTAGTATTCTCTTTATGATCGTATCAGAGAGCGTCAGTATGATGACCCCCATATGCGTATCCTTAAGGACACGGTTCAATACGGTACTGCCAAGGAGGTCACTATTGGGGATGACAGTGCATTGAGGATGCAAGGCAGACTATGTGTGCCTACAGTAGATGGTTTGCGTGAGTTGATTCTCCAGCAGGATCATAGTTCGTGGTACTCCATTCATCCAGGTGCCGCAAAGATGTATCAGAACTTGAGGCAGTATTACAGTGAAGAAGGATGAAGAAGGACACACTGGAGTATGTAGCTTGTATACGGTTAAAACTGGGCCTACCTAATTTTACTGATTAACCGAAACAAAGGGGATGGATCGAAGGTTGGCCCCGTAGAAGATCACACCAAGGCATGAGGACAAGGTACCAACTTTGGGATTCGAGGTACTTGTCGAGATTGAGACCGACAAGAATCGAGACCAAACAGGGTAGACATCAAGCAAGACCAAAGATAGCATAATAACAGAAAGGCGAAATATCCGTGACTGGTCGAAGATCATGGCGGAAATCTCAGAACGGATCAAATCAAGAACGATTATTTAGCTAATCATAGGAATTTTTTGTGTAATTAGAATTGTACCATAAGTAGAATTCATCTACTATATAAAAGGGGGGTTCTAATCATTTTAAGGGATACTATTATGGCATATCAAAGCAATATAACTCTCTCTTTTTCGCTCATATCCTCTTGTTCATCAGTTTGCTTTATACTTCATTATTCTAGTATCAGTCTGTTCGAGGGCATCCTAGCCCAAGGGGTGAATTGCATTTCAACACTGGGTTTCTTTACTTTATTGATAATTTCTATTATTAACCATCGCATTTATCAATTGATATTAGGCAAAATCACGTGTCCTTAAAACCACATTATAAGTTTAATTGTTATCCGATTTTAAGGGTAAACATATCTCAGTGCCTAAATTATCAGCAGGTGAAGTGTGAGCATCAAACACCAGGTGGATTGATTTTGAACCTAGAGATTTCGGAGTGGAAATGGGAGCGGATCACGATGGATTTTGTTGTTGGGCTTCGATGGACTCATAGGAAGTTTGATGCAGTTTGGGTGATTGTGGATATGTTGACCAAGTCGGCTCATTTCATTCCAGTGGTGACCACTTATTCTTCTAAGCAGTTGGCTCTCGTTTATATCCTCGAGATTGTCAGGATTCATGGCCTTTCGGTATCTATCTTTTGTGATTGGGGTATGCAGTTTACATCGCGATTCTGGAGGGTCGTACAGCATGAGTTAGTTACTCGAGTTGAGTTGAGCACAACATTTCACCCTCAATCGGACGAGCAATCCGAGCGCATTATTCAGATATTAGAGGATATGTTATGTGCATGTGTGATGCAGTTTGGGGGTTTTTGGGATCAGTTCTTGTCACTTGTAGAGTTTACCTACAACAACAGATACCAGTCGAGCATTCAAATGGCCCCGTATGAAGCTTTGTATGGTGGACGGTGTCGGTCTCCAGTAGGTTGGTTCGAGCCATGCAAGGCTAGGCTATTAGGTATAGACTTGGTTCAGGATGCTTTGGAAGAGGTTAAATTGACTCAGGATCGACTTTGTACAGCCTAATCAAGATAGGAGAGTTATGCGGATCAGAAGGTTTGCGATGTTGCATTCATGGTTGGGGAGAGGGTCTTGCATTCATTGTTTGGAGACCGAGTATGATATGTGTAGCTGTTATCCTCATCTCTTCACCACTTCAGGTATGTCTATATACTTGTTTTGAGGATGACCGTTTATTTTAAGAGGGGGAGGATGTAATGACCTGGCTGGTCGTTTTGAGAGTATTAGCAACGATCCTCTATTTATTGCTCCCTCTACTTCATTTTATGGTTACTTGACTTGCCGAGGTGCTTGTTGTCGGGTTCGGGAGAGTTTCAGAGTGAAATGGAACACATAGTCCCTAAGTTTGAAGTTTAAGTTGTAAGAGATGACCGTAGGTTGACTTGTGTGAAGAAGACTCCGGAATAGAGTTTCGTCGGTTCCAATAGCTCCGTATGGTGATTCTCATCTCAAGAGCGCGTTCAGATATATATTTGGAGGTCCGTAGGTCATTTCGGCATTAATTGGTGAAAGTTGGAAAATTGGAGGATTTTTGAAAAGTTTAACTGGGAGTGGACTTTTTGATATCGGGGTCGGGTTCCGATTCCGGAAGTTGGAGTAGGTATTTTATATCAAATGTGACTTGTGTGCAAAATTTGTAGAAGTTAGAAGTTCAAAAGTTCTTTAGACTTAAATCGATGTGCAATTCATGGTTTTAGCATTATTTGATGTGATTTGAAGGCTCGACTAAGTTTATATGATGTTTTAGGACTTGTTGATATAATTGGTTGAGGTCCCGAGGGCCTCGGGTATCATTCGGACCATGTTCAGTGCATTTCGGATCATTGAGGAGTTGCTGAAATCTGGTGTTTTGGTGTTCTTCTATGCGATCGCGAGTGGGCTAACGCAATCGCGAAGGGTAGTTTGGCATTGGCAAGAAATTGTTCTATGCGATTGCTTGAAGTTGTCTACGATTGCGGAAGTCTGGGTTCCAGTGAATCTCGAACGCGTGTAAAGGGTCGCGTTCGCGTAGAAGGATTTGAGGGTCTGCAGTGCATGTGTTTTCTTCATCCTAATCGCATGGTGTGTTACGCGATCGCATCTTGGGCTCCGCATTTGTGAAGTTCATTTTATTGGGGCAGCTTTTTTTGTTCTACTCGATTGTGTGTGAATTTTCGCGATTGCGTAGTGTAAACACCTGGGCAGCAGTATTAATTTTCAAATACGAGGTTTGAACTTATTTTTCATATTTTGAGTTAGAGACCTCGGATTTGGACAATTCTTGAAGGTATTTTCAAGGAGTTGATTGAAGTAAGTTATCCTTACTTATTGTTGGTTAAATTCCATGTTTATGTCTTTGATTTCACCATTTAATTAGTGATTTAGGGTGGAAAATTGTAGGAAATGGAGGAAATTTCTTAGGCTGATATTTGAGGTTTTGATCAAGATTTATGCATCCTATTTGAGTAATTTTAGTATGGGTGGACTCGTGGTTGAATGGGTTTTCGGATTGTGAGACTTTTACCCGATTCCAAGACGTGGTCCCGGGTTGACTTTTTGGGGCGATTTTATAATTCTTTACTAAATTCATAATTTCATTATTTAGATTAGTTTCTTATAGTTATATTTATAGTGTATAATTTCTTTTTTCTAGATTTGAGTCGTTCCGAGTCGGAAAGTCGAGGGAGTTCGTACTAATTGATTGAGCGAGGTTTAAGGTAAGTGACTTGTCTAACCTTGTGTGTACTGTTATGATAATTTCTATATGTGAATGCCGTGTACGTAAGGTGACGATGGCATACACGGGCTAAGTGTTGGAATTCTGATTTTTTTGCTAAGTAGTTTCCCTTTGTGCCTTAACTGAGTTACTTTAGCATGTGGTCATCATGTTTAGCCTAATTTCATATGTCTACTTGTCTTATCTCTTATTTGTAACTTGTCCTACATGCTTAGTTGAATTACCTGCTTTTCTTGATTCCATATTCGTTATTTAACTATGTGATTCTTTACTTGAAATTGCTATCCTTGAAATATCATTATTTCCGTTGTTATGTTTGGTTTCCGTGATTATTGTTGAGATGGTTGTTTGGTTGTTGCATGATGTTTCTACAGTGCGGGTTTTCATTGTAGTACGAGGTTTCTACTGTGAGGATTATTATTGTGGTATGAGGTTTCTTCCATGCGGGTGGTTATTGTAGCACGAGGTCTCTGTCATGCGGATTGTTCTTGTGGCACGCGTTTCTGCCGTGTGGGTGGTTATTGTGGCACGAGGTCTCTGCCGTGCGGATTGTTATTGTGGCTCGAAGTTTCTGCCGTGCGGATTGTTATCATGGCACAAGATTTCTACCGTGTTGTTGTTATTATAATGAAAGATTGTGAGATATTTACTTTTGGGACTACGAAGCGGTACCTCGCAAGTGCCCTGCTGATTTCTTCTAGTTGTTGTATCGTTTGTTATTGTTGTTCCTTAACTTGTAAGATTCTTGCTTCCTTACGTGTTGCATTTGTCTTCTTGATTCCGTGTTGTTACCTTCCGTGAATATCTATTGTTACACTTCCCTGTCATTTTATTATATCATTATATCTTTCGCCTTCTTTCTTATTATTCCAAGTAGGGCCCTGACCTGACCTCGTCACTACTCTACCGAGGTTAGGCTTGGCACTTACTAAGTATTGTTATGGTGTACTCATACTACGCTTCTGCACATGTTTTTGTGCAAACCCAGGTAGATCCTATCAGCCTCGATATTAGAGTGTTGTGCTGCTGCTTGGAGACTTCAAGGTACACCTGCCCCCGTCTGCATGCCTCGGAGTCCCCTTCTATCTTGTTCTTTTCTTATTTCATTATATATTTATAGACAATGATGTATAGGAGCGTTCCACATTGTATCTAGAGCATGTTACTTATATTTCACCTGGTTTTGGGATTTGTACATGTTGAACGGCAGTTTTCATTTATATAGATGTTGATGTTTGCTACTTAAGTTATTATTATAGTTATTCGACATATTTGTTAGGCTTACCTAGTCTTAGAGACTAGGTGTCGTCACGATATCTTGCGGAGGAAAATTCGGGTCGTGACAATATAGTTATCAATAACTACATTTGTAGTTGTGCAACATAATGGATGGGCGCAAGGGTGGTAGCATTTCTTCTTCCTCAAATAATACAAGGCAATGTCAATATGCTTCATAAAAAGCAAAAGAAGAAAAAAGAAACTCCATCAGTCATAAATAATTAAAAACAATAAATTAAGAAGAAAGAAAATAAATGCCTTGTAAATTATCAAACTTTATCGTCAAGTACATGGCTACTATCTGAAATCTCAAGGAAGAATATTTTGCTACTGATTTTTTGATTGCACAATTTGTATGGATTTTTTCTCATACCATTATCCTCAACATAAATATCAGTTTGTCCCATGAAAAATTAAGATAATACCAAAGTTAGAAAGCTTATACGTTAGTCCTCAATTCCTAATTAGCAGTGCATAAGTAAAAAAATTAGGGACAGGTAGTCCTGACCTTAGAGTTACAAGTTTAAAATTAAGGACACTTAGTCCTGAACTTAGAGTTACAAACTCAAAAATTAAGGACACTTAGTCCTGCACTTAGAGTTGGAAGCTCAAAAATTAAGGACACTTAGTTCTAAATTTAGAGTTACAAGTTCAAAAATTAAGGACACTTAGTCTTGAACTTAGAGCTACAAGATAAGAAAGTAAGGACATTTTGTCCTGAACTTAGAGTTGGAAACTCAAAAGTTATAGGACACTTAGTCCTAAATTGTGGAAGCTCAAAACTTTAGGACACTTAATCCTAAACTTAGAGTTGGAAACTCAAAAATTTAGGACACTTAGTCCTGAACTTAGAGTTGGAAGCTCAAAACTTTAGGACACTTAGTCCTGAATTTAAAATTAGAAGTTCAAGACACAAATGTAAGCAATTTAAAAATAGTGAATACATTTATGAACTTACACGTTTTTGCAACCTTTCCTTTCTCCTTGCCCAACCACCCCATGAATTTCTTCAATAACTTTTCATCATCTTTGGCATAATGAAAAATACATGTATGAGTATATTTCGATTTTATCCATCACGTATACTCAGTGGTATTCTTATTGTGCGCCATCGATGTTCCTCTTTTGTTTATCTGTTCAAATGGAGATTGCAATTGCCAACTATGCTTCTTATTCCTTTTCCCTCTACCAAGATCTTATTCAACATTTCCTTCAACATCCATGGACAAACCCTCATCAATGCTCGTTTGTGTAGTTAGGGGAGTAAAAGTAAGAATAGCAAATGATGGATCATCAAACCAATATTATCTCTCTTGCTTTTCCTAGTATATTGGTTAACAACTGCATTTTTTTTTGCTCTACAAGCAACACTACATATACATTAATTTGGCAGCAAGAACTCAATTCTAGGACAGATTGTCAAATAAAAAAACCAAAATCAGGACATAATTTTTGAAATGTCCAGACAATTTGAAGTATGAATCAATATTAAGGACACAACTTTCCAAAATGTCCTTAACTTCTGAAATTCCACCTCAAGAAAAGAACTTAATACCTATGTTGTCCACCCTGTCTTCTTCTATTTTTTTAACAGACAATGGAGCTGAGATATTGCTTATGCTTGTTCCATCCATTGCATTTTCTTTATCTTGAACCTGTGCTCCATGTTCTTCGCTTGCAAGTTCACAAGATTCTGTAAATATTTACCAGAGCTAACACAATTAGTATTTGTTACTAATCTTTGACTAAAACTAACATGTATAAGATCAAACAAAACTCTGTCTAACCTTTTGCAATTGTCAAGATCAAGCCAGATAAATCATTATCTTGACTAGCATCATTTTGACTTCTAAAATTGTCTCTAAGAGAGAGAGGTGTAGAGATATCATATGTTCCTTCTATACATTGGCAAATAATCTCACTTATCCTTGCTCATTGGGTATTTTCTATGTCTTGAGATTGTCGTCCACTTCTCTCTTTTGAAATTTCCTCATCTCGATGTTCCTTACTCTTGAACACTTAGTCCTAAACTTGGAGTTACAAGTTCAAAAATTAAGGACATGTAGTCCTGAACATAGACTTACAAGTTCAAAAAATAAGGACAGGTAGTCCTGAACTTAGAATTACAAGTTCAAAAAATAAGGACATGTAGTCCTAAACTTAGAGTTACAAGCTCTATAATTAAGGACAGATGGTCCTAACCTTAGAGTTACAAGTTCAAAATTTAAGGACACTTAGTCCTGAACTTAGAGTTACAAGCTCAAAAATTAAGAACACTTAGTCTTGAACTTAGAGTTACAAGTTCATAAATTAAGGTCACTTAGTCCTGAACTTAGAGTTACAAGCTAAAAAATTTAGGACATATAGTACTGAACCTAGAGTTAAAAGCTCAAAAATTAAGGACATGTAATCCTGAATTTAAATTTAGGCAATCAAAAATTAAACACATGTTACCTTGATGTCCTTTTGAATCCTTTTTTTTATGATAAAGTTAATTTTTGATGAATTCTAACACTTTATGCCTGCAAATTCTTTTCCAACTTCTCTGATAATCTCTTGATCAAAAACCATAAAAAAGAAAAGTCTCTTAAGCAAAAATATGCAAATAAAAACCTAATGGTACTCAAAGACAGAAAACTTACATCAACAATTTCTTTAAGAAGGCCTTCATCAAATTGTGTTGAAGGCATTGAACTTTGATCTCGAGTGTCACGACCCAATATCTCCTATAGACCGTGATGCCGCCCAAAGTCGTCCATATCCAAGCCAACGATGAACTAGTCATGTATTTATTCTTTTTAACAATTTCGAAGTAGTTGATTTTTTATTTATTAAGTAAATAAGAAGTGAAAGATCTAATAAAATAAAGCCTAAATAAATGAAGGAGCAAGTGTGGTGAAATAAATAATCAAAAGCCATCAAAAGTCTACTAGTATGTTTCCAAGACCTGGTGACACAAGTGTATGAGCAACTAGTAGAATATACAAAACTGAACTATTGTCTAAAATAGAGTAGACAGAAAGTAAATGCAAAAGAGAGACTTCGGGTGTTGCAGAACGGATTCAGAAAGAAGTTCACCACTAAGCATCGGGGTATCAGGGGTGCGCGCCGGAATGACTGCAAGATGCACCTGCCTCAGGTCTTGCACAATTAGTGAAAAAGTGTAGCATGAGTACACAAAACAAATGTACCTAGTAAGTATCTAGTCTAAACCTGAAGAAGTAGTGACGAGGGGTCGACATCGACACTTACTATGGGCCAACAATAAAAATACAAAAATGCTAAATAGGCAGGGAATATGCGAATAATAATAATAATACAATAGCAAATAGTGATTAACTGGTAGTAAATTCCAAAAGTCTTCAGCCGGTCGGGGAGGCGACTTGGGAGACTGAGCATGATATGTGCAGTCGTTATCCTCATCTTTTCACCACTTCAGGTATGTCTCTATACTCGTTTGAGGACGAATGATTGTTTTAAGAGGGAGAGGATGTAACGATCTGGCCGGTCGTTTTGAGAGTATTAGCCCTGATCCCCTATTTACTGTTTTTCCCGTATCATTCTATGCTTTTGTGACTTGCCGGGAGGTTTTGTTTTTGGTTTTGGAGTGATATTGGGACACTTAGTCCCTAAAATGGAAGCTTAAGTTCTATGATTTTGACCGTAGTTGGAGCTTTGTGAAGACGACTTAGGAATGGATTTTCTTCTATTCCGTTAGCTCCGTTGGGTAGTTTTGGACTTAGGAGTGTGTTTGTATTGTGAATTGGAGGTATGTAGCTGAATTAACCTTGAAATAGCAAAAGTTGAATTTTTAGGAAGTTTGACCAAGAGTGGACTTGTTGATATTGGGGTCGGATCCCGATTCCGGAAGTTTGAGTAGGTCTGTAATGTCAAATATGACTTGTGTGCAAAATTTGGGGTCAATCAGACGTGTTTTGATAGGTTTTGGCACCGGTTGTAGAAGTTTGAAGTGTCAAAGATCATTAAGTTTGGATTGGAGTACGATTCAAGTTTTAATGTTGTTTGATGTTATTTGAAGTCTCGACTAAGTTTGTATGACGTTTTAGGACTTGTTGGTATGTTTGGTTGAAGTCCCGGGGGCCTCATGTGGATTTCGGGTGGTTAACGGACTAGAATTTGATTTGCTGGAGTTGCAGAAATTTCTGGTGTTTCAAGTTGCAGGTTTCCTCTTATGCGGTCGCGTAGGAGGAGACGTGATCGCGAAGCCTTGAGTGTTGGCAGTCGCTTTTTGTTATATATGATCGCATGTGTTCATACGCGATCGCGAAGCTTTCTAGCCTTGTGAGTCACGGACGCTATAATGACCTGGTCTGTTGTTACGTAGAACATGCATTATTTTCATTGTTTCTGCCTTGTCATAGCTTGGTTAGACTGTTCATGATGTGTTAGAGTAGGTTAGTTCGGGTTCGGAGTGGTTATAAAAGGAATCAAGACACGTAGTCTCTAAAAGTAGCCTTAGAGTTGGAAAAGTCAATCGGGAGTTGACTTATTGGTAAACAACCTCGGAATATAGATTTTATGGCTCGGATAGCTTCGTTAGGTGATTTGGGACTTAGGAGTGTGTTCGGAATGTTCTTGTGATGTCCGGTGTAGAATTAGGCTTGAATTGGCGAAAGTCAGTTTTTGGCGATTTTTGGTCGGCCGTGGAAAATAGGATATCGGGGTCGGAATGGAATTCCGATAGTTGGGACATATTCGTAATGTCATTTTGGATATGTCTGCAAAATTTCAGGTCAATCGGAGTTGTTTTGGGTAGTTTCGGCATCGTTGGTGGAATTTAGAAATTTGGAAGTTCATAGGCTTGAATTCGATGTGATTTTGGTGTTTTGATGTTATTTTGGGTGTTCTGAAGGTGCAACTAAGTTCGAATGATCATTTAGGATGTGTTGGTATATTTGTTTGAGGTCTCGAGGGCCTCGGGTGTGTTTCGGGTGGTTAACGGACCAACTTTTGGCTTGAAACCTTGGCAGATTTTGCTGGAGTGAAGTTTCTGGTTTCCTTCTACGCGATCGCGGGAGGAAGTGTGCGATCGCGTAGGTATAGATGGGTAAGGGACGAGTTTTGTTAATCGCGATCGCGTGAAAGGGATTGTGATCGCGTGGGTTGAAGAAGTTGTTCAGTGCGATCGCGTGGAGGAGTCCGCGATCGCGTAGAGTTGAAAGGCGCGTGAGGAAGGGGGTCCAGTTGTTCTTCGCGATCGCGTGAGATAGTTCGCAATCGCGTGAGTGTGAGTCGTGGTGCATCGTGATCGCAGGGTTTCATTTGCGATCGCGTAGGGTTAGTATTTGAGGCAGCAGAGTTGTTCTCCGCGATCGCGACTGGATATCTGCGATCGCATAGAAGGAATCACTGGGCAGAATGTTAAAATTTCAAAACGAGGGTTTTTAGCCATTTTTCAAAAAACACCATTAGAGAGCTCGGGAGAAGGAGGTTTTTGGAGAGATTTTCAGTGGGAGTCTTGTGGTAAGTGTTCTTCAATCACTTTTAGTCTAATTTCACGAATTAGTATTGATTTTTCCATGTAAATTGAGGAATCAAAGTGGAAATTGGGGGAAAATGGGAAGAGAAGTTGGGAAATTCTTTTGATTATTTGAAGGGGTATTTGAGGTCGGTATTTGGTAAATTTGATATGGGTAGGCTCGGGAAAGAACAAGGATTCCAGTTTTGTAAATTTTACCGAATTTCGAGACGTGGGCCCGGGGGGGGCGGGTTTGACCAATTTCAGGTTTTTTTAGTATTTTTGATAAATTTTGATCGGGTTTCATTCCTTAGCATATTATAATGGTATAAATCTGATTTTTGGTAGATTTGGAGCACTCGGAGGCCAAATTTAGAGGCAAGGGCACTGCGGAGTAGTATTTTAGCCGGTTTTGAGGTAAGTAACGCTTCCAAACTTGGAACTGAGGGTTCGAAACCCCAAATTATCTGTTAATTAAGGTGATGCACTTGCCAAGTGACGGGCATGCGGGCGTACACCGAATATTTGTGGCCTGGCTCATCCCCTGGCACTGCCTAATGGTCAATTCAGGCTGATACTTGTACTGTGAAGGTTGCATTTACCTTGAACGTATTAGAAATCATGTTAAGTATAAATGTTAAGGTTTCACGCCGATATGTTCAGACCGGAATGGTCGATTGTTGTTGTCTCTATCTGCGATTATTTGTTTTCACGTACTCAGTCTCAGAAGTTGCTAGTTTATTTCTATATTATCATTGTTTTGGGCTGATTGTTCTATTTGAGAGCAGTGTGAGTGAGAGTGGAAAGTATTGACTGAGTAAGGCTTGGAGCCTGGTTTTGAGACAGTTATGAGGTCAGACTGCATGCCGCAGCGATCCCTGAATCATGCCTTTGTTGGCTTGATATAGCGCTTGGGCTTACAGGAGCCCCTCCGGAGTCTTTACACCCCCAGTGAGCGCACGGATATTGAGGGATGGATTTTCCCTGGGAATGGATCTTGCCCGAAGCTATTGATTTATATTGAGGGATGGATCGTCCCTGGACATGGATCTTGTCCGAGTGATATGTTTCAGAGATGGATCTTCTCCGTGGGGCTGGACTGGCCTTTTCCTCAATACTCGGTGACTACGTCACTTGGGTTTATGCATAATCCGGGATGGACCTTCCCTGGATCTGAAGGCCAATTCTAGTACTGAGTGGACTTCCTTGTGAGAGTAGGGATACTGTGTACATATCATTTCTGATTCTTTATGATCATATGCTGGTATGTAGAGTTTACAGACATAATTTGGTGCATCTTTCTTATTTTTCTGCCATATTACTGTCATGTTCAAGATATATACTGATGTTCATAAACATCGAAGGTTTAGTCCGTCACTACCTCTCAGCCCATAGTTTGGTTTCGTTACGACTGAGTTGGTGTACTAATGTTACCCCCTGCACCTTGTGTGCAGATCCAGGTACACCGGGACTTGGCTCTGGTCATTGAGTAGCGGCAGTTTCCCTCAGAGTTGTCGAGGTAGCAACTGGCGTCCGTGATCTCGTCATCTCTTTCCTATTCTACCGTCGTTATTTAATTTTTCAGACTATGTTGGTCATTCCTCTTTTAGTTACATTATGTATTAGCAGCTCATGACTGTGTGACACTGGATCCGGGATTTGTTGGATTTGAGTTTTGTTTCATAAATTGCTTTAACTTCAGATTTCTTGTTGTTATTATCTTCAGACTTAATAAAAATGGTATTTCACTGGTAACTGGACCTAGTTTAGATATAAATGGGTGGCTGGCCTGGTACTACGACAGGTGCCATCACGACTTTGAAAATGGGTCGTGACAGACGCGTGGCTTGTGTCGCGTTCGCAGTGAAGGGAGAGAGGACCTGGGCAGTGGAAGGACTTACTATGCGGTCGCGTTTGGTGTTACGGGATCACGTACCTTGGCGTGGTCGTGGTCCGCATTCACGTTAGTGTATCCGCGATTGCGTAAGCCTTTTGTGGGATTAGCTTACTTTGTTCTATGTGATCGCATGAGATGTTCTGCGATATTGTAGTATAAACACCTGGGCAGTTATAAACATTACAAAAATGAGGTTAGCCATTTTTATCAAAACTTGAGATAGAGAGCTCGGATTTAGACAAAACTCTGAGGGATTTTCAGAGGCATCGATTGGGTAATGATTCTTCAGTTGTTTTTGGTTATATCCCAGTAATATATCATTAATTTCATCTTCTTAAGAATTGAGTTGAGAAATTTGAAAAAAATGGGAAAAGTTCTTCAACCAAATTTTTAGGTGTTGAGTGAGATTTTGGAATCGGATTTGAGTAATTTTGGTACGAGTGAACTCGTGGTTGAATGGGTGTTCATATTTTGTAACTTTTACCCGATTTCGAGACATGGGCCTGGGTCGACCTTTTGGGACGATTTTCTAATTTCTTTATAAAGTCTTGATGTCACGACCCCAAATCCTAACAGGACGTGATGGCGCCTATCGTGGAACTAGGCTAGCCAACCATCACATTACTACGCTTTTGCTAAATTTTAACAGTTCGCAATATAACAATAAGCAAGCAACCATAGCATCAAATAATATAATTAAGTCTTAGCGTCCCTATAATATTCTAAACAAACCTCCCAAGAACTAGAGTCAAAAGTCATGAGCATCTAAGAATAAATAAATCTAACTCTGCTAAAAAATATAATATAAGTCTCTGAATCAAATGCTAAGACTAAATAAGGAAGGGAAATAGAGAAGTTGTGGACGCTGGAATGCTACCTCGAAATCCCGTGACTGCTGCTAACGAACCTGCGTCAGCTACTGCTGCGAGCTCGTACCTGGATTTGTGCATAGAGGCACAGGGAGTCTTTATGAGTACGCCAACTCAGTAGTAATGAAAGGAAATCACAGTCTGAGAAATATAAAGCACACAAACAAATACACCATTTCACAACAACTATTAAAATCATCAGTCACCAAGTAGTATTCAGCAAATTCATAAGTTCAAAAATCAATTCCAGACTCCTTTGAAAAACAAGTAAATATCAATATATCTCAGTGAAATCCTCAGTAAGACTCAGTTTGAAAACAAAGTGAATCATAGTTAAAAAACTTAGTAAAATCAGCATAAATCTGCCCCTCGGGCCAAAATCATTTCTTGTAACAGTTTCCCTCAGGAATTCTCTCGATCACTCAGTATCAATCATCACTCAGTATCAGCCCCGCGGGCAATCATCATTACTCAATCGGTAC